>CAEGAE010070569.1:0-27265 GCA_903067095.1 Girardinus metallicus | reverse complement strand
TATATACTGAATCGTTTCAGGGAAAGTATATTTAGGAGCAGTGTTTCAATCGGAAATAGTTTTTGACAGATTGGGATGGTCAAAGTCGAGCAAAACTGTTGTAAAACATATCATTTTGGAAATGCCACTCCCCAAACATTATTATTACTATTATTATTATTATAGGTTGAATTAAAGACAGTGTTTGAACAAATATTCAAAATGCTTTAAAATTAAAGCAAACATTAGTCAAACTTGATGCTGTCTGATATAAGGAAACCATGAAATCATTTATTGTTCCATATTGTTACTGGTGAAAAGGATATTGGTTAGAACAATATTACATTTTTCTTCTCCATACTTTTCATGCATCAAGGGCATGAAGTGAAACTCCACCCAAATACTCAAGGATCCTATAAGGAAGGAATAATACTTGTGCTTTTTAGTTTTAAGGATGTTACTGGATATATGTTTTAAGTAGAGGGATCACATTTCTCAGTCTCGAAGGGAAAACTTGCAGTGAAAGCCCTATATCTCTGTCAAACCTCAGATGCAGGTGGCGCTAACATCAAAAAAAGTAAGACCTGTCTGACAATATGACATTGGCTTAAAAAGGTATATATCATGATCAAATCCATAGAAAGTCCAGAAACAAAAGTCATTGAAATATTTCAGTGTATAATCTATTACAATAATTTCTAAGGTTTTGGGACTACACTGAACCACAATGAGAGCCAATATTTACTAATGGAGAGAACAAGGAACAGTGGGCGATGAATGTCTAACCTACCGAAAGAGGACATCAACAACTCATCCAGGTGGCTACAAGTAAACCTAGGACAGGATCTAAAGCACTGTGCCTCACAGGCCTCAATTAAGGGCAAGGTTCATGCCTCAACAATAAGACAGAAGCTGGGCAAAAATGACATTCTTAGAAAAGTTCCAATTTCACTGCTGACGAAAAGAACACAGAGAATCATCCCACAAAGGCCCCTTCTTCCACCCGCCCAATCCCCCAAAAAAGAAAACAAACAACATCAACAACAACAACAAAAACATCTTAATGGCCCCCAAGTTACAGAAGCCTCTGTAGAGTGACGAAAGAAAACCTTTATAAGCAATTTACAGAAAAAATATAAATACCGTCCAATGTTTTAGCTTCACAATATTTGACCGCTTTCCCCTCCCCGGCGTGTAAATGGTGCGGACCCACATGTACGGAGAGACAATCTGTCTATTGAGATTTACATAATAAAGTAGTGTCAATTTTTATAATCCAAACAGAGAATATAGTTCAGTGGGTAATTTAATATAGCTATTCATACCTTTAACATTTTTATTTATTATTATTAAACTAAGACACTGATTTGATTCACGCTGGGCGCGGTGACATCATAAAAAAAAATAACACGCGTTGATCTGCAGTGTCGCTTTCCGATCAAGGTAAGCAAAGGTGAGCTTCTTGGTTATTTTTTGTGATAACGAACAGCACTGTTAGTGCATGTAACATCTGTATTAACCAGCTGCAGGAACGGGGGAACCACTCCCATCGCAATCCTCCTCCATCACCACCACCACCTGCTGGGAGACGCAGAGCAGTCACAACATACCTACCGGTTTTCCTGCGGGCTTAAGGCTGGTCGGCTTGCAGGCTGACAAGCATGGATGACAAATCGTTCACCAAGGAGGTGGATGGCTGGATCGAACAGCTGAATGAGTGCAAACAGCTAACAGAGAACCAGGTTAAACTCCTGTGTGAGAAGGTAAATACTGCTAATGTTTATAGGCTGATTTAATGGCTAGCGGACAGCTAGCTGGCACGTCTTCTGAATATCTGACTTAGAAGGGGATATTTTCCGCAACAACAGAAACCATTTGACTGCAGCCTCCATATTTGAGAGCTGCTACTCGAATATGGAGAAATGCCTTCAGTTTGTTTTGCATACTGGTACCTTCACAAAACGCTCTGGCAGACTCAGGATTAACCTGCTGCACGATCTGAAAGATGACAACAGCTATTGGTTTCTCCATATCTTGTTCATAATACCTAGAATTCCACCATTGGTGAATTTTGATGTGGGCCATAGACAGTTGCCCAGGGCAACATTAGATGGGGAAGCATGAGCACGAAATAAAAAAATAATAATAAAAAAAATCAGTTGCTCCTTGAACAAGTTTTCTATTGCTTTTATATACATGCAGTGGGGAGACGGTACCTCTTGGTGTTTTGGGAAGCTAGGTAAATTCTTTTTGCCAGGCTGTAATGCATTTTATCATTCTCCAGATTCTTAGATCATTTCCTACATTTTAAGTGTCTGGAAGTCAGCAGAAGGAGGGGCTTGTCCAAGGTGCAAGTTATGCGATAATCTTGCTAAACAGGAGACCTGTCACCTGGATAATTATAATTATATTAATGTCACTAAGAATATAAAATAATTACCAGTATAGTTTTGTTGGAGTTTTCACATAAATGTCTTTGATTTAAAGAATGTTGCGCTTGTTTACTGTGACTTAAAACAAGTTTAGAGTCATTGATGACTATCCTTTATCTTCCATGTCACTCCTGTCCATTGTTTCCCTCAATTAAAATATTTCTAAACTGCCAGTTTACTCTTTCACTTTCATCTTATGTCTCAAGTAAGGTTACAAGTCTTTTGTTCTTTGTCACTACCTGCTTTCCACATGTAAAGTACATCACTGGTTTCGGTGGAGGCACCAGTATGATCTTGAGTTTCTCTCGGTTCTTTGTTCCAGGCCAAAGAAATTCTTACAAAGGAGTCCAATGTACAGGAGGTGAGATGTCCGGTAACCGTCTGTGGAGATGTCCATGGGCAGTTTCATGACCTCATGGAGCTGTTCAAGATTGGAGGGAAGTCTCCAGACACCAACTACCTCTTCATGGGAGACTATGTTGACAGAGGCTACTACTCTGTGGAGACAGTAACACTGCTGGTTTCTCTAAAGGTTAAACTTCTAACATTAATGCATATGTAAAGCCTAGTTGCTGTAAAAAAATTTTTTTTTCTTCAATTGTGAGCCTTTCTGTTCAATATTTTAATGTTATTGGAGAAACTGGTTCTGAACGCTGGGAATCTGAGTCTGCAAATTAATCTTGACATAAAAAAATGTCTATGAACCCTTTGAAAGTGCATTATTTTCTGTTTGAATAGGTACGATTTCCTGAAAGAATCACAATTCTCAGAGGGAACCATGAGAGTAGACAGATCACACAAGTGTATGGTTTCTATGATGAGTGCCTGAGGAAGTATGGAAACGCTAATGTCTGGAAGTACTTCACAGACCTTTTTGACTATTTGCCTCTCACCGCACTAGTAGATAACCAGGTAAGGCTGTGTACGTGGAGTACTGTAGAGGAGCGTACTTACAGTTATGTAAAAACCAAAAACAAAGACTCATCTATTTACTTTCCTGTTTTTAAGATTTTCTGCCTTCATGGAGGATTGTCCCCCTCCATAGACACGCTGGAGCACATCAGAGCACTGGATCGGTTACAGGAGGTTCCTCATGAGGTACATTCACCCCATAGCAATTTAAACCATCAGCTGGCATGATGTAATTTCTATATCAGCCGTATTTGTAAAGACAAATGCCAGGAAATAAACAAATTCAGATGTGCATGTAGCATTGGCACTTGGCTAGGGGATATGTTGATATGTCCGTCTCTGCTGATCCAGAATTATCCTAGACTTTGTTTTGGAGTATGCATTGGACACATATTACCTCTCAGTTATCTCAGAGGAAAAGTTTGCCCACCACTAATCAATCTTTCTTGGCTATTTCAGTCCTCAGACTCAAATCCCAAAGAAATCCTGAGGAGTTGAAGGAGAAAAAGCAAAAGAGAGAACCTATCATTCTGGTCCATCTAAAGCTCTAAAATCCACTTCCAATTGTTTATAGTCATTGTCTTGCAAATTGAAATGGATGAATTATATTGTCAGCATGTCATCAACGTCTGCAAAGGTTTAATAAAAGAACAATTAATTTGATTCAAATAAGTAGTGAAACATCCAAAAAGAGGCTGGGCATCGTCCCCAGATGTCCAACATTGGACACCATTGCTTTGGGGAGAGTATGTAGAGAGGAGTAGTGTTTCTGTAGGTTCAAAACTAATGTTAAAGAGTAGAGAGAGATGTCTTTGAATGTATAACGTCAGGATGTTCCATCAACACTCACACTTTGCTCCATATCTTAGGGTCCTATGTGTGACCTGTTATGGTCTGACCCAGATGACCGTGGTGGCTGGGGAATCTCACCTCGTGGTGCCGGCTATACATTTGGCCAGGATATATCTGAGACTTTCAACCATGCAAACGGCTTAACTTTAGTTTCTAGAGCCCACCAGCTGGTGATGGAGGTACTGTGACTTTCACTGCTCACTGAATAATAAGAAACGGGTTCTAAATGACTGACGCTGTTCTTTAGACATAAAGACCATGAGATTCTCTTCACACAACACTTGCATTAATCTGAAACTCAACCCCAACTTGTTAAGCAGGCCTTTGCATTCGGTTTATTGGGAAACATAAATATGTTTGAATAGTTCTTAGCTCCTAGTCGTGTTCCAGATGCTTACAGATAATCATGCCCATGTCTAAACAACCATGGAAACAAGTTTGCATCTTAAACACCATGTATGGCCCCAACAGTTCTTAACACTTCGCTTATCTCTTGACCCAGGGTTTTAATTGGTGCCACGACCGCAACGTAGTGACAATTTTCAGTGCACCAAATTACTGTTATCGTTGTGGAAACCAGGCGGCAATCATGGAGCTCGATGATACGCTGAAATACTCCTTGTAAGTGCAGTTTCTCTTCTAAATCCAAATATTCTAGTGGAACTCTGCTGTCTTGTAAATACAAAATACATTTATAAATAATGATTAGCTCTGATGTATTCTTTAGCCTCCAGTTTGACCCTGCACCTCGCAGAGGAGAACCCCATGTGACAAGGCGCACACCAGACTACTTCCTGTAAACAACACGACGAGAGGCTGCACAGAGGCTGAAGAAAAGGAGACTGTGGTGGTACACAGGCTTTGTGCCATGATATTGACTTTCACACACAACTTCTTGAGTTTTCCCTGTCTGTGCATGAATTAAGTGCTTGGAATGATTGCCACTCTTTACTGTACTGTTACACTACCTGCAGGTATGTCAGGAAATAAAAAATATTACTGATGATGAGTTAGACTGTTTGACCAAATAAGGTCTTTAAACTACATTCTGTATTTGGCATGACCTCATATCCAAGAAAGCAGTGAAAGCATTATAGGTATCATTTTGTAGCCAAAGTACAACAGCGTATTCTGGAAGTAGAATAATAAGGTTAAAAGCCAGAATTGTGTGATCTAGTTACACTTTTGTATTTGATTTCTTTTTGCTGCATTGCATTGGAAGAATGTTCTTTTTATACCGTTTCAAGTAGTTCTGCTTCTGTTATCACAAGGTATTTATTTAAACCTGCATTACTGCTGCAAATTATCTTACTGGTGTAGTATAACTTAATGTTTTTCAGCCAGAACTATCTAAAATAAAGACTTTGGCATTCCCTCTCTCCCTTGACAGTTATGATGCCTTTCTGTTCGGAGGTCAGATTTTTCAAGTTCAACAACAGAGGTCTCAGTATAGCTGCTGTACATACAATAAAAATAAAATGAAAGTTGCACATGTAATTATTTATGAACACTTCAAACATTTTTTTTTAGACAAAACAGACATAGAACTTTGTGAGACCCAACTGTAAACATGTTCCTTTGATGTTTAAACACATGAAATGGAGATAAATGAACCACTGTTTTGTATTTCTAGTTAGCAGACTACTTACTACTTGTAACAAATTTCACTGGCTTTCCAACTTGCTATTGGAACCTGTAACACTTTGTGTAATGTTGATGTTTTATGCTTGTTAAAGAAACATTTTAATTACTCTGATCTATAAGTATACTTGATGTGGATTAAGTATACCTAAATATTTCAGAATTGTAGCGTTCATAGATTTTTATTGAGGGTGATACCTATAAATACATCCAGACATCACTATCCCTCCTCTACCCAAGCCCTTATTCTTGTAACAGTATGTTTTAGGCTGAGAAAAATTGCGACGTTAGGTTAACTTCCTGTCCAATTAATTCAGCTGAGACATTCTTATCCTAATTTACGTTTACATCAAAGATAATACATCAAAATATCCCAAAACAAATTTTGCAACTGTTTATTTGCAATCAGACATATGACAAATGAGAAAATAGTTACATTTGTAAGTGGATCTGCTGTTTCTACTCGTTGTTCTCGACGTATGCCCAGATAAATCTCGGTCGAAATTAGTCACCACCTCAGCGTCACCACTAGATGGAGACAGAGTTCTTACTGTATTTCGCTGATAACCAAAGACAAACTAGTTGATTTTATTGATTTTTTTACAACATATTTTGTCTATCTTTTGTACTTTGCATAAAATCACAAGATTCTTTTTATTGTCATTACGTCTATGGTTTCCATTATATATTTTAATTGAACTATTATTTATGTTCTGAACTAAAAAGGCTTTTATTTTAGGATTTATCACCTTAGCATTGGTGTTCTCATATTTCTGCAATTTTCTCGCACAAGTGTATAGATTTTATAAAGTTTTAACGCATTAATGATTTACTGCCTTGAAAATAAATTTCGCAGCAAAACTACAGCTTTAGCGGAGGTTTATGCCTACAAAATAAAAAGCTTGTTATCAAAACCTAAATGAACTTAGGCATTCTTGGCCACATAATATTTTCCCTTAATATCGCATTTCATTTAAAAGAAGAGGACGTCCATGCCCTTTCTTCAAAACGCCTGTTTTTTGGGCATATATAAGTGTGTTTTCCAGTGTGGACGAAGGCAGGACTTTTATTTTCCCGTGGAGTGTTTCCGGGCTGTGGGGAACTGCTCCGTGTTGTTTGCTGTACTGACGCTGCTGCATGTAAAATTAGCTGGCTGCAGCCAGTTAGGGCCACCCTCTCTCTCACACACACAGACTCCCGGAGCCCACAGTGCAGTAAGTAACCTGTGCGTTTTTCTGATTTGGATCCGCAGAGGGGAACCCCGCTTCCTCCGATCGGATGGGACTCAAATCAGACGCCGTGGCTCCTCAAAAAGCCTGCTGATACTAGTTGAATCTGGAGCGTCTCACAGCTGGATAATAGCTGGCCTCTGACAGATGTGGTTCCTTATTATTCTGCTAGAAATGAGGAAGCTCTGGGTCTGGTTGATTAGAAGAGGCTTTGTGCTAGTTGTTCTTCCAGATGTTCTTGCAGCTCCAGCTGCAGTCCAGATTTGACTGGTCTATGTCGGGTTGGTTAAGACGCTGAAGTTGGCATCCGATTCGAAGCTTCCTATAAGGCACTTTGACTAAAAGGCAATTCTGCTAATTTAACCTCTCTGGTCTAAATGTAATCCGCTCTAGTTCTAAATCTGAATTATTTAGAATGGTCAAATTTAACTTGAATTCATTTGGATTTTGGTTTATTAATGTTGTTGGGCTATTTTTCACTCTTTAAACATTCTATAAAACATTTGTTACTTTTGGAAATTTTTATTCAAAAACTCAAGAAGGAGCAGTTTCATGCTTTTTCGGTCTTCATGGATTTTTATGGAGTTTATCTTCTGTCATACAAGTTACAAAATACAGAGATCAAAACTATGCAGTTTGTAAAATAGTTTCTGATTTCAGAAATCATTATTTGAATTATGAAAACTCCAAAAGAGAAATGTTACGGATTTTTGTGCCTACAAAAGTTTTTCTTAGATAAAGTCTACCTTGAAAGGTACACTACCTGGACAAACTTTTTCTACACTAATGACAAATTCTATAAAGTACAGTTTGTGAAACCTTTATTCAAATTGTAACGAGTCAAAGAAGTGTTTCTTGTTTCTTAATCACATTTTGAGGTGTGCCATTTTAAAAGTACTACATTAGATCAAACCTTTTACAGAATTACTTTTGTAGTTATTGCAGATTCAGTAGCATGCAGTTTGGTGTTTGTAAAACTAAAACTTTTCAATTTGAGAAAATGACTTATTTATCTCAAGATCATGTCACAATTGACATGATCGTGATAGAATCTTACCAGGTCAAATCCAGACAAAGTTATTTTACAGATTCAATAAATTTGTAGTTTTAGTTTTTTAAGACACATTTTGGTTTCACATCATCTTATATTGAGTCCAGCTTACAAAATACAACTTTTCAGAGTTGTTCTATATTGTTGGATTCTATTAAATGCTTTTGAAAACCTTTATGCCATTTAATCCCTCTAGAAAATTGTGAGTTAATATTTTGGTCCTGAGGCCACTTTGCAAAGTTTGAAAAGAACTCCACCTCAGATCAGAAAATGACAAAAATGTTTTACACTTAAAATACTCTATATAACAGTTCTTGATAATAAAAAAAAACTTGCAAAAACAATAAGAGGTTTTCATGAAATATAAAAGAGGTTTTATAGACCCATGGAATTCAAGTTTAAATCAATCAATCGATTAATCAATCAATCAATCAATCAATCAATCAATCAATCAATCAATCAATAATGTATTTATATAACACTTCAACAACAGTGCAATTCAAAGTGCTTTAAATAAAAAAAAAACATAAAAACATCATAAACACACAATAAAGTCACCAATATGTAATATTTGTAACTATAAGGAGTTTAATGCAGTCTGGACAGGTTATGTGTAGCGGAATAGCCCTTTAATGAAAAGCAGAATATGACACTTCTAATCAGATGCCAACTTCAGCATCGTTGGGCATTGAGTGTATCCAACGTGTTTGCCCTGCGATCACTGACAGAAAGCTGCAGCACATTAACAGTAGAAAGTCACTCTTATACTATCCCCTGTGATGCTGCTTGTGTTCATTATGTGATTAATGTATCTCGAGTTGCTGTGAATTTCAGGTTAATGTGTAGCCACGAAGGCTCCCTGTGATTGGCTGAGAGTGAGGGCAGAAGCAGCTCAGGGTCTGCAGATTAAAGACCGACAGTGAACAAAGTTCAGTCCTCTCATGTCACATTAATCTGTCTCTCTCAGCCTCAGATTAATGCTATTAATATATTAATCAGTGTTTGTACTACATTAAGTGAGGTGTTCTGCCACTGCTGTCCAGAACACTGATTTAATGTTCTAAACCTTTAATTCAATATAAAGAGTCAGCATTCCTCCCGTACAACACAGCATGGCACACAGACGCAACTTTATGAAGCAGTTAAATACTTAAATTCTTGCAGCTGACTGTCATGATGCTGGATTCCTCCCCTCTTTCATCAGGCGTGGTCCAAATGATGTAATACCTCACCGGGGTTTCATGATGGTGCACAGAAAAAATGATTTTAATACACTAATACCCAGAAATGGTAGGGAAATATACCAAATCATTAGAACTTTGCTATTTTAACACTGGTACTAAATGTCACTGAGAAACCTAACAACAAATATAAAACTAAAAACTGCTGACACTGCATAACGGTCGTGATGAAATGCCTAAATGCACCCCGTCATTCACAACTTGTGCCACCATCTTTAGCAGCAGGAACTTTAAGTAGCTTTAGAACATTATGTCCATTTAATGACATTGTCATGTTGTTTATCCAAAACTCTCTTAAGGTCCCACCAATCAAGACTGGGCTTTGACTTGGTCATTGTAACACTGTTCCGTTGCTTTGCAGCCATTCTGATGTAGATTTTTTGTAGTGTTTTTTTTTTTTTTTTTTCTTGCTGTTGGTGCTATTTAGCTACACATTACATTTAATTTGGGCAATCTTTCCCTTTCAGAATAATTAGAACCTAATTTAATTCAAGCACAAATAAGGACAATTCAAGTATCAACAATAGTTTGAGAATCATGATGTGGTGTTTGCCTTTCACCCAACATGGTGCTATGCATTATGCTAAGAAAATTGTTTCAGTGGTTCTCTGGTTCACTCATGAGCAACTCTGGAAAGCTAAGCCTTTTAACATATGCCATATGAAACAAAATATGCTTGTTCAGCATTTATTTATCTGACCTGCAATGGACTTTAACAACAGAACCACATAGTGTGAGATACAGCTCCTATATTGTTTGCAGTTTCTTGGAGGACTAGACGGTTTCACTTTGGGGTGAATTTGTATTCTTCCTGGAAGGTCAGAAGCTCTTTTGGAGTTTTCTACTTGAAATGAACCTTTCTTCCTGTAAAATAAAAAAACTTCAAATAGCCTGTAAAGAGAGAGATAACCCTCCTCAGATTGATGAGATGCAATAATTTCCTGAAATCGTTGCTGATATGTTTCCCCCTGAATGTATAAACACACGTATGTTCAGAGCAGCAAAATGACAACCTCCCGCTTTTATAGATCCATATTACTCAGATGGGTCAACATCTGCCTGCTTATTTTGGCTTTGAGTCCTTTGGAAGCAGCAAAGATGCGTTTTATTTTCCCGCAACTCTCTCTGACTGGTTGGTTGCCAAATCTACAGCAAAACTCAACCAAATAACTTCTATGGTGTTTTAAACTGCTACTTTTCTCACTTCCTGCAGCAACTAGCTGTGTTGCAATGCTAATACCAGCTTGTTTGCAGTGCAGTAACATTATCAGAATTACTCAGTATCTTTGCTTGCGAAGAGTTTGAAAGTTTTTCCTCGTCGCTTTGGCCCTAATCACCACGCTAATGAATATAACGACCTTTACTCAGAATAATGAGCGCCCTGCTTTGCACATCTATAATAATTCTCTTCTCTGTTTGACTTTGCAGTCTTATTTGCTTTCATATTGTGAAAGAACTTTTTCTTTCATAAAATGCAACGTTACATGACTAAAAGCACACTTTCTACACTCAGCAGGCTCTGGTTTGCTGATGTAAATCCTCCAATCCCTTTAAGACTTTCTGCAAACTGCTGTTGAGTTACAGTTTTAGATTTACCCTTTTGCTGCACTCATGGCTGGGTGCCTAACAATCCTTGGGCCAAGTCTGTCCATTGCCATGGCAACATTATACTGAACTGAAAGGAACATTGTATCTCTTTAGTACTACTTCCCTGACTTCTTTCCCCCAAATAGAAGTCATTTGTACTGGAGGGACGCCCGGCACCCACTAACACCTTTCATCTTTTTACCATTTCTCTCTGTAGATAAATATGGCAGCCGAGCTATCAACCTCCATAAACATCAAGGAGCCCCGGTGGGACCAGAGCACATTTATTGGTCGAGCAAAACATTTCTTCACCGTCACAGACCCGAGGAACATCCTCCTGACCAATGAACAACTCTCACATGCACATTCAATCATCACTGACTACAGGTAAAGCAGTTCAGCAGTAACAGGGAGTGACTTTGGGAAGAGGTTTGCTCACATGGTCTCGATCTCACAGAAAAGGCATCGTCTCGCCGGGTCTGACGGAAGATGAACTGTGGAGGGCCAAATATGTTTTCGACTCGGCCTTTCATCCCGACACCGAGGAGAAGATGATTCTGATCGGCCGCATGTCGGCTCAGGTTCCCATGAACATGACGATCACTGGGTGTATGATGACGTTTTATAAGTAAGACCTGCACACACCTCATGACTTGGTGAACATTGTTGGGACATTTTCTGATCTGTTACTTATTCAGTGCCTTCCAGAGCTATTCATACCACTTTATCTTTTCTTTCCGCATTTTGCTATATTACAAAACTTTGGCGAACAAACAGCATCATAAAGACTGATGAATACAGCAGACAGGTGAGAGATAAATGAGAAGTTACAAACCACCTAGGAAAGGACTGTTCTGAATACTTTCTAAATATGAGACGATTATGGCACCACTTAAAATCTACCCTAAGGAGATCACTGATTAGAAAACCAGGCAGTAGAACACTGGTCTACTGACAGAAGGAGTGGCATGGATCCACAACTCAGGTAGGATAATCAAGAGAAACATCTTCTATGCACTCTACAAATCTGGCTTTCATGGAAGAGTGGCATGAAGAAAGCAATTCTTGAAAGGGGGACAGAAATAGTGTTTGGAGTTTGCCATTAGCTAGGGTGGAGGTTGACCCTCAGACCAGGTAACGACCCTCAACGTACATCCAGGGATACAATAACATACATGCCTTAGATCAAAGCATATTAATTGGTTAAGAATGGCCCAGTGAAAGTTTAGACCAAAATCCATTTGAGATTCTGCTGCAAAACCTGACCAGATTCCCTCCATTCAGTCTGACTGAAAATGAGGTATTTGCAAAAAAAAAAAAAAAAGTAATTTGAGCTGGTAGACACATACCCCAAAACACTTGCAAGTGTATATAATAAGAAGGGTAGTTCATATCCAAAAGTATTAACTCAGAGAGGCTAAATAAAAAGATCCTGCAATTTTCTAGAAATAATTGAAAAAATCCTAACACTTTATAACTATGTGCTTTTTTTCTACTGATTCATCACGTAAAGTCCTGATACGATACATTGGAATTTGCGACTATAATATGTATAAAGATTAAAAACAAATATTTTGCAAGGCACTATAAATCACCTTATGGATCATATTAGAAAACATTGAATCCTGTTTGAAAGAGTACTGATTTTATTTTGTAGTTAAACACAGACAAGTTGTGTTCTTCTCACAGGACAACTCCTGCTGTGCTGTTCTGGCAGTGGATCAATCAGTCCTTCAACGCAATAGTGAACTACACCAACAGGAGCGGTGACGCTCCAATCACAGTCAGGTAGGAGACAGCAGCTGCAGCTCGGACTCCGCCACGTACGGATTAACCCTTTAATTTAACCGCTCCGGTGTGGACCGCTTTTGGTTTAATGCAACTTTTCTGTTTGCAGTCAGCTTGGCACAGCTTATGTCTCTGCTACCACAGGGGCAGTTGCCACCGCTCTAGGACTAAATGCACTAACAAAGGTACCACTTCATCTAACCCCGTAACGCATCCCATTATAATGGCAGCTCTTGTGTTGACTCTTTGATGGACATGCTGCTGTTTGATTGGGAAAGCTTCAAGTCCAGCCTCAGAGACGAAGCAGTCAGATGAATCTGTCTCTTGTTTTTTGCTCCCCTGCAGCACGTGTCTCCACTGATTGGACGGTTCGTTCCATTTGCTGCTGTAGCGGCTGCTAACTGTATCAACATCCCGCTGATGAGACAAAGGTAAGGATGGGTGGTGAACGGGAATATGCTCACTTAGCCTTGTTGTTGTAGAACAGCATCACTTCTGATTGTCTGGTTGGGATGTACCCAATAAAGAAGAAGTATGAGTCCTGAAGAGGCTCGTTTGTCAGATTTAAAGTAGCTTTTGAAAATAACAATGTCTCAGCAGGTATAACATAAGCTCTAATTTATGAAGTAAGATGTTTTTATTGGTCTGATGTAACTTTCTAATCTTACATATGTTTTCATGAGCTGGAAGCTGAAAATCACTACAAATAACAGAAATCAATGCTCGGAAGTCTCTGAGCATGTGGTATTCATCTGTATACAGTGTTCAGCTTAGTGAATTAAATTAGTGAATTTTCCATAATACTCTAATTTACTGAATATGACTACAGATAGAGCTAGATCCTACTAATGGAGACATGGTGACCACAAAATACCACTTTTTGTTTGAAATCTCTAAGATTAAGATAATTTTCCTGCCTTCTTTGCCATCCTCCTCTCTGTGCGTGTTTGGTCAGATTTATTTCTGACTAGACACATATGAAATCAAAGTGTCTAGAAACTCTAATCATCTTGAGAATCATTTTCTATCACAACATTTAATGAAAGGTGCTGCATAAACAAAGCTTGATTGGTTGATTTGTCTTCAGAGAACTTCAACATGGGATTCCCATAACAGACGAAAATGACAACAGGTTGGGAGAGTCAACAAAAGCTGCTCAGCAGGCTATCTCTCAGGTCGTGGTCTCCAGGATCCTCATGGCTTCTCCAGGAATGGGTATGAATCTCTCTGTTTGGTCAGATTTTATATTAACAATTTCAGTTACACGCTCTGTGAAGTCATGCTTCATTGGTCTCTTTCCAGCCATCCCTCCATTTTTAATGAATCACCTGGAAAAGAAGGCTTTCCTGAAGGTAAGCATGAGCTGCACTCTTCAAGACAAAAAGCGGCACTCCCATGAAGCCAGATAGTCGGTTGAAGCTGGCTCCCTTTCAGCCTCGACCCGACAGAGGAATGAAAAGAGCTGAGACCCCTCTTGTATGGGAGTTCCCCGCTGCCTTTGTGTGCCTCGGTCATTTTTCTGCCTTGTCTTTTCAGAGGTTTCCATGGATGAGTGCACCCATTCAAGTCAGCCTGGTGGGATTCTGGTGAGTGGTCAGAGATGGCCCACCTGATAAGCTCTCATGAGAGTCCTCTCAGATATCAGCTTAATTTCTCGCAGCAGAGACATTTGATCACCATAATTCCAGGATTGAAGCAGCAAACTGATACCTTCAGGTCACAGCGAAGGAGTTTAGATGAAATGATTTGTTTCCTCTTCTGACCTCTCTTCAGAGGTTCAAGTTAAAACTACGGCTAGCATTTTTTCAGACACAATGATGGTCATTAGCAGCACTCCCTGCAGTATAACAAACCATTGAAAAAGAAAGCACGCCCCATTTTAAGTATAAGGGTTTAAGTATAAGACATAAAAATGATAAAAACACAAAACAAAACTGGAAAACCTGTGTATCAATAACTAAGTACATGACTGAACTTTCATCTAAGCATTAGCTGTGAGACAGAAGACCTCATGTTGGACTCCACAAAACAAACGCGAATCATCACACCTCTAACACCGTGCTTGACAGCATGAACATGTTTTTGTTTAGGATTGTTATGGTCAAACATATTTACCATAACAAAAATAGCTGTTCAAAGGACATTGTTCCAGAAGTCCTGCAGTTCATTCAGATGCAGCTTTGCAATGGTAAGTTGTGTCACCATGTTGAAACTATGAAACAAGAAACTAAAGCGAATGCGCGTGTGCCCACTCCTGGGGACACGCGCACCTGTTTTCCCTCTTGAGAGTAATCTTTCTCACAGAAATCCCATTGATAAGTAAGGGTATTCTTACTTTTTGACACAATGTTTTTCATTTTTGGCTTCATTTTTAGTAGAATCAGTTGAATGTTTTGGACATTCATCACTATAAGTCCTGATATATAAATCTTTTAAACTGAAAGAGGGTGTACTTTCTTTTTATCAGGACTGCAAGCGCAAATCTTTGTGTCCTATGTGCTAAATTTGGGTAACAACTCACTCTGATAGCACAACCACATTTATTGTCTTTGTTGTTTCTTGTTCAGCCTGGTGTTTGCCACTCCTTTGTGCTGCGCATTGTTCCCTCAGAAGAGGTGAGTGAGTTTATAACTCTGCTCCGATAAGAGTCGCCGCCGCCAAAACTCAATCTGAGCCACGTTAACTCTTCCCTCCCCGTCCGATCCAGCTCCATGTCCGTCAGCCGCTTGGAGCCAGAGCTGCAGGAGAAAATCCGGGCCAGCCACCCAGGAGTGGAGCGGGTCTACTTCAACAAAGGGCTATGAGCGCACATCCAAGCATTGCCATAGATCAGCTGCAGTCTGAGTACCCTCCTCATTCAGTGTGCCAAAGTTAGGTTTTCTTGTCTTATTTCCAACATTCACATCCAGCTCTTAGGTCTCCCTGTCACAGTCAGTCTCTGTTAAAAAAAGAATAAATCAGGGCCAAATATTTGCTTTTATCAATGTAGTTGTTTTTCTTTTTCTTTTTTATTTTTTTGCAAATTGATTCTTGCACAGGGCTTGATTAAATGATTTAAAGGGGCAGTATCATGCCATTTCAAAGAATAATCAAGCAACTGTCACCTTAAATTGTTATAGAAATGCTGTTTATATCCAATATGAACTTAAAAGAAATTTGACATTACAACTTACTGCCTTGAAATTGGGCCTATGTCTCTTTCAGAAGCTCCTGCGCTTGCTCCGCCTTCAGGATGTTATTACAACATTTTTCCATTAAGCCTTCAACAACATTTCTTACCAGAATTGCACTGCGAAGTAGGTCTTATGTTGAGCTCGGTAGATGTACAGTTCCACCAGGTGTTTTCTAATGGCTGCTGCTGCTAGTCTGAAGGGATGAGTGTGAGAGTCGTGGAGATGGGGTGCTCTGGAATGTGGAAGCTCGGCTTGCAGACTGCAGCCGGAGGAGCTTTGTGGAAAAGACATCACTCTGTGAGAGCAAGCGTTTTATACCGCTGCTCGTGAGATTAAAGGATTTCTCAAACATGCATGAAAGAATCAAGGCAACACTCAAAAGTATGTTGTTGAGAAGGGAATGACACTAGAACATGCCAACTTTACTTAGTACTGCCACTTTAATGTTCCTCCCAGCTGGTTTGTTGTGACCTGTGTGAACTTGTTTGAAGTGAACACTTCTTCTGTGCAGTGTCTAGTTTTAGTTTGGTGACTCGTTACTTGTTTCATTCCATGAATCACTGTATTTCAGGATGGCAGACAGTTTTTAACCCACTTACATTGTAACTGGTTCTAAACACGCAGGGTTTTTCTCTTAGATAGATTTTTTAAAAATCTATCTACAATTGCGACCTCTTGACCTGAGTTCCTTTGGAAAGTGATTACGTTATAACAAGCCTCTCGACACCTAATCGTGTATTTTAAGCTGATTCTCAAGGGATCTGCCCTGTAAAAATGTGATGTAGCGACGGTTGCTGCCAGTGATGGGCCAACATGGTGCTATTTGATGTCTTAATAATTAGTGTTTGTCATATTATTTATTCTGCTTGCCAGACACACACGAACAAATCACTGCTCAAGTTGAAATCCTGAAAAAGATTTTTTGGTTCTACTCAGCCACATCCTAACATTTATTGAGAGTTGCATAATTTCTGTTGAACTTTTGCAAATCTGGGAACGTTTAACCATAGGAAACAAATGTATGCATAGAGGAGCAGATGGTTACATAAATGTTTTCTCACGTTAGCGCCACAAACATTTGTGTGTTTCATTCTAAGTAGCGCATAATTGAGAAGTGGAAAAAAAGAAATGAAGCATGGTTATTAAAATTCTTTCTCAAATAAAAATCTGAAAAGCTCTAGCATACTCGGATTAGGTTGAGACATTTCTAAGCATCGATTTTCAGGCCTTGCCATAGATTCTCAGTTGGCTACATGTCTGGACTTTGACTGGACCGTTCTGACGCATGAATGGGCTTTGATCCAAATCGTTTCTCTGTCGCTCTGGCTGAATGTTCAGGGCCCAGTCACACATCATCTACCAGGCTTTTTCTAGACTTGTAGCTCTGTCCATCTTCCCATCAACTTGCAGCAGATTCCCTGTCACAGTAAAAGAAAGACTTACCCACTGCATGATGCTGCCACCACTATGCTTCAACTTTGAGAGAGGTGCTAGTTTACTGTCTCACTTAGTGTTATTCAAGAAGCAACAGAAAACTTCTTATGTCTTTCTTCTTACCTCTTTTTTCTTAAAGGCCAGATTAGTGAAGTGAACTAGCAACAGTTGCCTTGACAACAGTTGTGGATCTGCAGCTCCTCTAAAAACTACAAAACTGACCTATTAAATTGCTTCTGTGATTAATGCTGTTCCTGCTCGATCTGTTAGTTTAGTTGGACAATCATATCTTGCTCGTTTTGAAGTTGTGCCATGTTATTTTTATTTTCAGAAGGTGGATTGGACAGTGCTCTAGGAGATGTTTTCGACCTTAAAGTTTATTTCAACATCTCCAAAACGTGGCTCGTCTGCTGTGATTTTGTTCTTTCTTAATTACAAAAATATTGGGACTGTATTTTGTAATTAAGTGACTCCTTCAGATTTTATTCAAGGGCATTGGAATAAAGAGGGCTAAATACGAACACATGGCTCTGTTTTTGGGGTTTTTGTTCATTAAAAATGTTCAAGGCCATGTATCGTTTTCCTTCCACTTTACATTTATGTTCTACTTAGTGCTGCTCTATCACAATCTCAATAAAATGCATCGAAGCTAATTGAAAAATAATGTGACTTTTCACACATGCATTTGGGAGTTAATACCTACTGCTTTCAGGTATAAAACTGGAGAAAAGATACATGAGAGAAGGATTAATGAAATCTGAGTTTTCCTTTCAAGACTTCGTGGACATTTTAACTAGTCAGTGACACATTTTATCCTGCTGAGTCTGAGGAATGTGAAAACTCTGCAGCAACAGTCTCCTGCTCAGTGTTTCGTCTTTTGTCCTGACTAACAGATAAGCCACCAACTCTACTTGAGCTCATAGTATATCTGAGTTCAAACCTCAATCAGATCAAGCAGTTTTTCTCTGGTCTTGTAATTTATTTTTCTCCGGTTGTGTTTGGGCACTGTCGGGTGTTTGACCTCTCATTATTTCCCAAAAAAATACTCTTGTCAACAGTGAGCTATTCTTATACAATATCCATTGTTAAGCATTATTAAAATCAGGGATAAGAGACAAGTAAAATATTAACTTGACGCCAGAAAACTTACATGCAATATTTATCCAAACAAATAGAACTTTTGGACTTTAAAATAAACCTTTAACTATATTTCTGAGGACCAGGCATGCAGTGAGATTGTGCTCCACTTACCACAGATGTTTACATTCCTAAATGATCATCGATTCAATCCTTGTGCAGCCCTTCCCCTTCATGGTGTTTTAATGTTTTCTGTGATCTACTCACGTAAGTTGTAGTGCGAGTAACTTCACTTTAGACTGTGGGTGTTTTTAGGAGCTGTTCCTGGCTGATTTGAAGTGAAGGTTATTCTTGTCTTCAAGGTAACTGAATGTAGTCCCAGGTGTTAAAAGATGTGTTGGTTTAGAAAAGCACAAACAAGCAACAAAATGCAGCACATTTTTAAAACTTGTTCATCTTTGATTAGTGAATGACAAAGTTTTTTTTTTTTTAAAAAAACCCTTCTCCTTTATTTGAAATGGACTAAAGCTGCATCTCATCAGATGGCTCTTTTAAAGTGTTGGAAGTTTAACCCTTAACTTTCAGCCAAAGTAAGCATCACAACCAAAGTGATTCAAATGGATACGATGGTAAAAAGTCATTTACTGTTTCATGTGACAAAAACTGTGATTGTTCTGCAGTAACATGGGGTGATGTGATGTTAACAGTATCTGGGTGAAATAAAGGTAACTTAATCTGTTTTGTGTTGTTTGTTCATTTTTAGCAGATGGCTCCACCTGTTGGTCACCGGCACAGGAGCGTAATAAAAATGCAGGAATATTCTGAAAAAGTTAATTTATTTCAGAAATTCTTAAAAAAAAAAAAAAAGAAAACTCCATATTACACTCACAGTGAAACATATAGTTTATTTCTGTTTCTTTTAATGATTATTTCTTGCAGCTACTGAAAACTAAGTTTATTTCCTGAAAGATGTATCTTTTATAAACCCAGTTAAGATATGAAATGATACATTATGACCACGTGTTGTTCTGGACTGTCAAGGGGAAGACTGTTGATGTCCAGCTGACAAACAAGATTAGCCATGAAGGTGGATAATAAAGAAGCTGGTTGGTCAAGCAGTAATTCCTGCTTAATAAGGGAAAGTTAGTGGATGGGAAAAAACCTAGACCAAGCACCAGGTTTATACACATCCTGCACATATACCCTTTCATACAAGTTGTTTTTATTAGTATTAATATTTTACATTGCTGAAAAACTAGATTTTGCCTTGTTTTTGTCTAAATTAAATGAAATAAACTTCTTACTGTGTATAATGAATCTATACAACATCAATTTAAACTATTATTATGAATTACTTTCATAGCTTAACTTTTCTATGATTATTACACTGAGATACACAACAAGGCTGCGTTACAAAAGCGTTTTATTCAAAGGCACAATGTTCGGAAGAACCACAGAGGATAATGGGCAGACTGCAAACAAACCTCAAACTTTATGAACATTCTCACAAAAAGATTGCACAAATACAACAGATTGGCATACATGGACCCACAAATAAACTCAAGAATGGTCTGCAGAAGAAAACAGCATTACTGGATGATCCTGGTGTATCTTCAGCTTAGGAAGGAAGAAAGCAATACAAAATAAAGTATAGCTGAGCAACTTTATGCAGATTTTATCAGATAACTGCAAATAAAATACTGTAAAAACAAACAGTGACAGTTTTATGGTCTGCAAAATGAGACCCTTCTAAACTCATTTGATTGTACAAAGTGGTTCCGTAAAACAAGCTACTTAGTGAATTTACCAGCACCTGTTTGGTCGACTCGATTGGAAACCACTGATGCTGCAGGACAAACTTTGATTCGCTCATCAAGTGCACTAACATGAATCCATCATAAAAGCATAGTGACAGATTGGTATCTGTACAAAACAGTAACTGTATTTTATGAGTTGTAACCAGAAGCAGGACGTGAACACATTTAGTGTTTGGCCTTTGTGAGGCCAGGCATGTCTGCAGCAGGCAACTGAAGCAATCCAAGCACAAAGCGCCTCGTGTAACAACTTCTGCTCAGTGGTAAACGAGTACAAACACATTCACTTTCACATTGACGAAAAAGGTGCAAAATCCCAGATCCTTCATCGCATGCTGACTATAAACATGTAACCTTTGCTCACACACTGTGGACAAGAAAAGTCCAAGAAAACGGGTGAAGGTTGCCATCTTTGGAATGTGTTGGACTTTGCAAAGGTAGCATTTCAGCTGGCACTTCGGTAACGTTTACAGCTCGCTCCACTACGATCAACTTTCTGCTTGTTTCAAGGCTGCTTAGTTAAGAGTTATCATTACACATGTGATTATTAAAAATCAAACTTGGCATTTGGATTCAACATCTTCATTCTTCACATAAGAGGATACAATGACAAAAAAGTAGATAAATAATAATATAAATAGAAGAATAATCATACAACAGAGTTCAAATGTTCCTCTTCTGTAGTGTCCACTCAACAACAAGGGGCACCAAAGTTTAAATGTCTTTGGGTCGATCTTGAAGATTGTAAAGGCAAAGGAAGATCATCTTTCTGGCCCGCCACAGACGGTCTCTCTAAGAGAATATGGGATCAACTGGATGAGCTAAGAAGAACAAAAGGTCTTATGAGCCAACTTCAAGTATGGATGGACTGGTTTTCAAAAAAAACCTTTTGATCTCAGCGTAGTTCAGCCTTTAATAACTGCAGTTTCTGTCTAAGCAGGCCGCCTGGGATGCATGCGCTCAGCAGATCTCCTCCTCGCACAGCGGCCCCCCCACCAGCAGCGAGTGTTTATCGGGCTCGCTCAGCACCAAGCTGTTGAGCGAGTGCTTGTCGGAGCGCAGCGAGTTGATGGAGGCTCGGCTGTAGTTCACGATGCGGTCCAGCAGGCTGAGTTTGGGGGAGGGACGGCGAAGCTCGCCCATGCCGATGTGAACGCTGACGTCAGACAGGCTGCCCTGCTGCCTGCTGCTGCAGAGTTTGGCTTCCAGCTTCTCCGCACTGGGCTTCGTGTAACTGAGTGACGACACACAAAGAGAGCGGTGAGGGACAAAAAAACAACTACAAAAAAAACAAACAAACGGGAAAACACAAGCTAAAAATGATCTCATTACCATTTAAGCAGAAGGGAGGACAAAACCACAGAAACAGACGACAGTGCCATGGCAGCAGAACCCATCCATGGCTTTAGCACCAGACCAATGGGCAGGAACACACCTGGAGGAAAAACAGAGTCTCAGTACCAATAAGCTTGAAAATTATTTAAGTGACATTCATCATGATAGAAACATAAACAAACCTGTTTCATCTTCAGACAGAAATTTATGCAATTTTCATGTCAAAATTCCAAACTTTTCCACAAGAGTTTGAGAAAGATTTCTTTTTCACAAGGAAATGGTTGTTAAACCATTTTTTGGGTGGCCAGACAATTCCAATAGGAAATATATCAGTCTTGAAATCCAAACACCTTTCCATTATTTTTCACACTTTGTCCGACCTGGAAAATCCCACAGTTTTCCGAACAGGAATCCAGATAAACCTTTCGGATATTTTCACAGTGCCTACCAGCAGCAATAGGAATGCCAACCAGGTTGTAGATCAGAGCAAAGACAAAGTTGATCCTGATCCTCTTGACCGTCTTCTTGGAGAGGTCGATACTGCCGACAACATCCAGCAGGTCATTCTGCGAGCAGAGAGTAGATCTGATGTTTAAAACTGAAAATGTCAACAATAAATGTTCACTCTTTACAAAAAGTTGAAAAGCCCTTGTGATAAAAGACAATTTCTAGTTTTTACCCTGATCAACACCACATCTGCTGCCTCAATGGCAACGTCTGTCCCGGTTCCTATGGCGATGCCGACGTCAGCCATTGCCAGAGCGGGCGAGTCGTTAACCCCGTCGCCCACCATAGCAACTCTCTTTCCGGCCTGCTGCAGCTGTTCCACTTTGGCCACCTTGTGGGAGGGCAGCACCTCGGCAAACACTTTCCTGATGCCAACCTTTTGGGAAATATTAAAAAAAAACAATTACAAAAATAAAGAGGTGCAATCAGGTGTGGCTCGCAAAAGTATTCATACCCGTTTCACTTTTTCAAATTTTGCCATGTTACAGCAACAACAAACTAACTAGAAACCAACCAAGACACGGTCATCCATCTCAACAGTAAAGAGCAGGCAAGGGCAGCATTAATCAGAGCAGCAGACAAGAGGAGCTGCAGAGATCCACAGATAATCATGAGAGCTGCACTCCATAAATCCAGTCTTTAAAGAAGAGTGGTAGTTTTTCTCTGTTCAACCTGACTCAGCTTGAGCTAGACTCCAAAGAAAAGGCCAAAAATTTCAGGATCCAGATGTGGAAGGCTGACAGACAGACTTGCAAGTGTAATTGCATCCTGTATTCCTTTTCTTCCGTTTCACAATTATGCTTCAAGTACGTTAAAGTTTTTGGTGGTAACGTGAGAAAATGGAGAAAAGTTCAAGAGGTACGAATGTTTTCCTGCTCTTCTTCCTTCCTTACCTGGGCGGCGATAGCACGCGCTGTCTTACTGTTGTCTCCGGTCATCAGCACCACCTCCAGACCCATGTTTGTCAGCGTGTGGACAGCCAGCTCAGCCTCAGGTTTCACAGTGTCGGCTATGGCTACCATTGCACACAGCTCGTCTACAAACAAAAATACATTTTTACAAGTTACTGTTTTGTTTTTTTTAAAGAGAGTGCATTTTTAGCTGAACAATCACTCACTGTCCACAGCGACCAGCACAGCAGTGCGTCCTCTGCGCTCGTGCTCTATCATGGCTTCATCGATGTCTGGTCTGACCTGAAGGCAGTTTCTTCTCATCCATTCCCTGTTGCCGATCAGGACAACATAGACGGCTGTCTGAACCAAACCTGCAGGAAATATTATTCAAATTCTGTTAAACTCAGCCTTCAAAAAAATAATCATTGCAGTTTGGCTTCTCCACGTACTTAGAGGCTGTGGATCCATTGTGAGCGGGTGGGAGCTGGCCGGCGTCCGATTGTCACTGATCTGGACGAGGATGCTGCTGCGCTGGTTGTTGTCCTCGCTGTCGCTGTCCGCCTGCTTTAGGAGAGACTCCGTGTTGCTGACCTGACATCGGATGCCGCAGCCCGGCACGGCCTGAAAGTCTGTGCAGGTCCCGAGAGATTCGGTACCGAGCTCCTTCGCGTCACAAAACAGTATAACACAAACATTTGGTGTTTTATAACTATTTCAGCAAAAGGAAGTGTGGGCTGATGGATTACATCTGAGAGAGAAAACCAACCTGCTTGCAGTATTTGGTAATAGCGGCTCCCAGTGGGTGTTCGCTGTTGTTTTCTGCTGTGCCCACAATGGCCAGCAGGCGGGAGCGAGGCATCCTGTTCCCTTCCACAACCATCTTGACTTGGACAACCTTCGGCGCGCCGTACGTGATTGTCCCGGTCTTGTCGAATACGATAGACTGGACCTGAAATAACCAGGTGGGTTATACAATAAATCTTTTGATAACTTTTATTCAGACTAAAAGATTTGTAAACAAAAATGGATGAATGGAAAGTCAAATGTTTGAACAATTTCGCTGTCCTTTTTATCTCTTTTTCTATACTTATACAGTCACTGAAAGTATTTCAAAGAAATTTGAGACTTTCCCTCAATGTAGGAAATCTGTAAATAGATTACTGCCAGAGAATCATTACAAACGCACCTTATGAGCCATTTCTAGGGGCTCTCCTCCCTTTATCAGGATGCCATTTTGGGCTCCAACGCCGGTTCCCACCATGACAGCTGTTGGGGTTGCCAGGCCAAGAGAACAGGGGCAGGCGATGCACAGAACTGTTATAGAGGCCTGGAAGGCAAACCGAATCACTGCCTCGGTCCTGGAAATGCTTCGATCATAACCCTGCAGTGGAAAGAAGGGACAAGTACTTAGTTAAAAAAATAAAAAATATTGCAGATGGTGGGAAAGCTCTTCTCTATATTTAATTATGAACATAAAAATTAAGCATTTTCCTGCCATAATGAGGAAGCTGACACTCTAAGGTGAACAAACAATAAACTCACAGGAAAGAAATGCTCCACCAGAGAAAAGTCCAAAAACCCAATGATGATCCAGGCAATCAGTGTCAGCACCGATATTACAACAATGAAGGGAACAAAGTAGCCACTGATCTTATCTGCATACTGCTGAATAGGAGCCTGCAAACAACATTAAAATAATTAATGCAATTATAGGAGGTTTTTCCTAAATATTGTAGATTTAACACAGATTTTAACTCACCTTTGAGGTCTGTGCCTCCTCCACCAGTTTAACAATCTGAGACAGCGTGGTGTCCATCCCGACATGAGTAGCACTGACCAGCAGAGAGCCGTTCTGGTTTATGGAGCCGGCGATCACTGAGCACCCGGGCTTTTTTGTCACCGGCATGGCCTCACCTGCAATCACATTGCAACTACTGATCAGAAATACAGCACAAGTTAAGAATATGTGCATGTTTCTGTTTTCTGACTTTTTAAAACCACAAACTTTTACACTTTTTGTGGAGATTTTATATTACAGAACAACACAAAGTAGTGCACTTTATATATAGTGAAATAGCTCGAGCTCATTCAGATAAAGGAAAGAGCACCACCAAACATCAGGATTCTTGGTTGGATTCCGGACAAGACTTTGACTAGACCCGATATTCTATGATCAAACTGTTGTAGGTGTGTAAGGTTGTTATCCTGTTTTCAGTGTTTTAAGTGCACTCTGCATGTTTTAGATGTTTCTCTGGTTTAAAACACTGGAATCAAACGTTCTTCTGCAGATCTTACTCCATCTACCATGTCTCACAGTTCAGGGTGATGTGAAGCGTTAAGTGTCCTGCCATGCACAGTGCTAAAAGCTGCTTCCACATGTTTGTGCAAATTGCAAGTTCTGTTGCAAAACTGGAAGAGGGACTTTCTACGGCCACTTTTTCAACATACAAAGTGTTGTACTGAAATGTTATGTAATAATGGGAATTGGGAAAGCATTGTGGAAATTGTTTTCCTAAAGAAAAAAAGCAATCACCTTCCGATGATTGCCTTTAACTGGACTCAGGAATTATGAAGCCCTTTCTTAACTCCAAACAGGCACAGATGCAACCAACCTGTGATAAGAGACTCGTCTGCCATCGAATGTCCGTCAATGACCCTCCCATCAACCGGAAACTTCCCTCCAGGGACGACTTTGACCACATCACCTCTCTGCACCAGCTCAACATCCACCTGTTCCTCACTTAAACAAAAATCAAATAATCTGACTATTATTCAAGTTAGTATATTCACTTGATCAAAAATCTGCATTTTTTTCTGTTCCAATGTTTACATATGATTGTATTCTATAAATATCCAAAGATGTAAACAAATAGGCGAAGAAAACAACAAGAACCTGAGAATGCAGTTATCACTGCTGAGGTTCACCACGGTGGCTTCCGTAGCTTGTAACGACATCAGCTTGGACAAAGCCTCAGAGGTTTTGCTCTAGAAGGGATGCACAAAAAACTGTTTACTCGCCTGTAAAAAAAAAAGCTGCCGAATTTAAAAGGTTTTCTCCAAATTCAAACAATCAACAATCACAAGTGAAACAGACCTTCGCAATCTGTTCCAGCCAGCGTCCCAGCGAGATGAAGACAAAGAGCATGGGAGGCGTGTCGAAGAATGTGATGGGGTTGACTTTTGCTTTCTCCACCATGGCAACAATTAGGATGACCAGAGAGTAGCTGAACGCGATGGTGGTGGCCAGAACAATGAGCACGTCCATGTTGGCAGACTTGTGCTTCAGTGCTTTGTAGGCTTGGATGTAGAAGTAACGACCTCCGATAAACTGACCATTAACAAAAAGGCAAAAACAGAGAATACTCACTGCCCTACATTCAATCTGTCAGATTAAGCAGCTGGAAATCTAAAATCGGTGTAACTCACCTGTACAGGTACACAGAACATAAAGGAGAGGAGGTTCATGATGGAGAGGCCGGGGAGTAGCTGCTTCTCCAAGAACATGGTGGAGTGGTAATGGTTGCGGTCCTCTATCGTGGCGTTGTGATGGTGCGTAGCGTTCATCTTGTGGTCCATATAAATCATGTAGATCATCATGCCCATCACGGGCACGCAGAAAACCAAGCTCACCAGGAAGGACTTCCTCCACCTGAACGAGTGAACACATCTTAGTTTGAACTCGTAAGAATTTTACTTTATGAACAAATTTTAGTGGAGGGAGATAAAAGTGTAGCTATAAAACTGAAACCACTAAAGAAAAGAAAAATGATGCTTACTGTTGTATCTCTTTGCTGTGGTCCAGGTGACTGGCTGTACGGTCCCTCTTCACTAAAGATGCCTCAAATCCCATATTCTGCAAACAAACTATTGTTTACTATTGATAATGTTGAGCGAAACTTAAGATAAAACAAATGGAGTCATTGTTTCACAGTCATTATGCTGTATTAGTATATTCTGAACATAAAAAGAACAATGGAAATATGTTTTACATCTGTACCTCAATCAGCTTGATAATGTCTCGTGGTCCAATCACTTCTGCATCATACTTCACATGTGCTTTGTTGGTCGCCAAGGCAACGGAGGCATATATAATCCCCTTTTCTCTGACGAGGGTTGATTCGATTTTATGAACACAAGAGGCACACGTCATCCCCCTGACCTGGTGGACGGTGGGGGAACCAAACAAAAATGAGCACATGAGCTGACTATTATTCAAGTTAGTATATTCACTTGATCAAAAATCTGCATTTTTTTCTGTTCCAATGTTTACATATGATTGTATTCTATAAATATCCAAAGATGTAAACAAATAGGCGAAGA
>CAEGAE010070566.1:0-17116 GCA_903067095.1 Girardinus metallicus | reverse complement strand
CAGGGAGAACATGCAAACTCCATGCAGAAAGACCCCGGGCCGGGAATCGAACCCAGAACCTTCTTGCTGCAAGGCAACAGCTCTGACTTTGATTTATCTGAAGTATAAACTGTTTTTTGGGTTTATTTCATACCCATAATTATTTATTTAATTGTTCTAATTGGTTAAATTGAAGAGTATTATTTAATTTAATTGTTATTTTATATTTTTAACTCGTTTTGTCCAGATGGGTTACCTATTTTGGGTTAAAAGATCCAGAAATGAAATATGATGCTACATCGCCATCTACTGGGCAAACATGGAATTACAAATGACACTTTTCCCCCAAACGTTTTTTCATTAAGCTTAATAAAAGATTGTGTTTTTTCTCCTTTCACTGAAACCCATTAAATCAGGCCATCTATAGTAATAAAACGCCATATGTCGATTTATGTGAATTTGTTTTCTTCCCATTCTGTTGATTTATTTGAACTTCAGCAAGTCGTCTCTTCATCACATGTAGATGAGTGAATGCATTGATTTGGGTGAGAGATGAGGGGATTTTTTTCTTTAGACAGCACTGTTGGATTCCAGGATGTTTAATTTTTACACTCAAACTTGTTTTTTTGTGAGTCATACTGCACAATTTGGAGGTGTGTGTTCCACCAACCCCAACTGACATTTTATGATTTCCTGAATTTATTGGACTTTAAGAATTTTCTGTAGGAATGAAATTAATTCAGTTAAGTAAATTTGAGCAACTTTTTTGAGAAAATTTTGGTAAAATCTGAATATGTAATTTTGATAATTTGATCAGTTACTGAATACTTTTTACCAAATACTTTTTAGTCTTGAGTAATTTCTTGGGCGGCTACTTTTTACTTTTATTTGAGTAAAAATACGTTGAAGTAGTTCTACTCTTGAGTGCATTTTTTGTGTACTCAACTCACCTTTGATGAATGTGGAATTAAGTTCTGCTAAATTCTTTGTTACAGAATTCTCCCACTTCAAAAATATCAAATATTCATTTGAGAAAACAATATTTTTGCAGGTTTCTTTACAGCTAAAAAAGCACAATAAGTGATATACTTGCGCTTATGACCCAAATGAACATAATGGAGGTGAATTACTATTACAGGAAGGTGACTGGCTGTTTTATGACTGCGTCAGACAAGTGAACACCTTTTACCTTTTCTTGTTTAAAGCTCAAAGTCCACCTGACAGACACAGGCGATCCACAGACAGGCACCACAAACCGATTTCTTAAAAATAGCTAAAAGAAGTGATTCTACCAGCTGGAACCTCGCAAGAAGAGCTTTGACATTGGGTATATTGGTAGAAACTTTGATTCTGGAGCTGAATTCGCCCTCACACATGGATGGTACCTGAAGACAAGCAGGTCGGATAAATTTCGCCGCTGTCCGACTGGCTGGCAGCCATTTTGGAGACGAACCAGGTGTGTTTGAGCAAACATGTTGAGATGGTTTCTGTTTAAACAAGATGGTTTTATCTGCCTTATGGTGAACCATTACAGCTGAAACAAAGATCACAGTGATTCTTTTAGTTTTAACAAATATTTATGTCACTAACTGTAAATATCACGAATATTCATAGGTCTTTACATGTCCAAATCTGCTCCATTATGAAGTTTGAGGACAATGCAAGGAAAATTGCATTAAAAATAAGATTTTAGGAGAAGGCCAATGGTCTTTGAACTCCATCTGTAGTTTAAGCAACATCTAATTTTGATGTAATGTGACTTTTATGAACCACATTAATGTTTTCCATGGTCTGTTCAAGCTGTTTGCTGCCAATGGGAAAGTTTTAACAAACTGTAAGGAAGCTGTTGATTCAAAAGTTGAAAATATATTAAAAGTCGTAATACTCATGTTGACGGACTGGCAATTTGAACTCTGCACTGGAAGTTTACTGACGGGTGTGTTCAGTAGGTTATGAGGTTACTTTTCATTTTCTTTGCTGTTTGAACAGAATAATGTGATGTCCAGAGCTGAAAATAAAAACATGCTAATAAAATATGTAATTTTTAGAGCTTAGTTAAAGGTTATGACACTTTGATGCAACCAAAACATTGAGTCCAAGTCAAAACGAGAACTGGTGTATGCTTAGAGACTTGAATGTAACGACCAATTTATTAAAATGGCTTTTTTAAGGAAACAAACATACTTCTGAAATCAATCTTAAAGACAATCATCTGGGCATCTTTTAGCCTTGACAATATTGTAGTAAAAAGTCCTGATAGTTTTAAAGTATTTTTAAATTAATAAAAAAAAAATCTTTGGAGTTACGATGACTGTGACCTACAGTAAGAACTAACAGGATTCAGCAAAGCAAATTTGATGCTAATGATTGCTAGTGTTGATATTTACCGATAAGCTAGCCTGTTTTTTATTTGTCCTTATGGGAAACAATCTGCTCTGTTTAAAACTGAGAAAAATAATCTAGAGACCTAAGGAATATAACAGGTATTTAACAAATGACTTAATAACAATCTCATGTTAAAAGGGCAGTGCTAACAAACAAGCTAACTTTGCCAGCATCACAATCATTTAGCATCATTAAGCCTTTTTCTTGACATTTTTATTTCATGCGAACTTCATTTATTAAACTGCTTCTTCTCCATAATGTCATAAAAAGTGTAAAATTTAAATTTAAAGTTTGAAAAAGGTCTAAAGCAGTAAAATTTTTCATAACTTGTGATAAATTATGTTAATTTGGGTCTTAAATTTGGCAGTTTTATAAATAACTTCATCCACTGCCACATAGGAAACCCTATTAACAATAGTGAACACAGAGACATGAACTCAACCTAAACAGCAATAATAAACCAACAGGAAACAAACTCAAAAGAAAACCAAACACAAAGACTCATGGATCATGACAAAAGGGTTCCAGGAGGGAAAATCTGATAAACCCCGTATGCCAGAACCAAATTTGAGCATCTCACCAAAATGGTTACTTTGAGTTCTGAAGAAAAGATATTGGAAAAAAACAGTTAATTTAGTCTTTGTTATAATTTGTCTTAAACATAAAATTGTTCTTCACAAATCATTGTTTTAAAATGCTAATGATCAGGCTTGGTTTTCAGCACTGGAACCATGATGATAGGAAAGCCTTGCCTGATTATGGCCACCTCAAGATTATTTTAATTTTTACTAAAACAACCCCACCAGCAATGTCTATTCAGCAACCACAGCTCTGCAGCTTCCATCGCTTGTTTTGGGTTTATTTTCAAGAGTTGATGCTTGGAGTCCATTTATTCGTTCTTGGTACAGTACCATTTCTTTTCCAGTTTTCTTAGGGTGATTAAGGACAAGACTAGACACACATCAACATTCTTGCTCCTCTACAGCATCTCTGGAGTTCAGTACAACAGTTTGTATGTGTCAGTCAAAACAAAATCCCAAATCCCATCCATCAGAAAGTCTTTAGTTCTCTGGACATTGGATCGATTTAGATGGAAAGCAACACTGTTGACAAGTCTTTTGGAGAGATGATCCTTGTTAGCCAAAGGTATTGGCTTTGACTAATACCTTTGGCTAACGCTTTTTCACTTTGGCCCATACTCTGACGGTCCACAGCAACAGAGGTTGCAGACCCTAAATTAGACGAACCGTGATTCATCTACAACATAGATGATTAATCTATGTTGTAGGAAGTATATAAGTGAAAGGGTTGTCATTGGGTGATTATTGTAAACCAAGATAAGGATGGAACGTATACCATTTATGAGCTAAACTTTCTTTACATTTAACAAAAGGCTTTAACCTTGAACTTTGGATCATTATCTAACTGTGATGGATCATCACAACACAGCGTGGACTCCTAAAGGAAAATGCAAATCTTCTAGCCCCAATATTTACCTGCTTACTGCACTGTAATATTCTCAATCTCGTGGTCAGCAGTAGCTGCAGTGGAGATCCTCCTGACTCCTCCACGTTCCAGCACAGCCGCGCCCCATGCATGGCAGCATGGAGCCTGGAGCCAGTGGGCCACCGCTCCAGGTTCTTGGAGAGAACGAAGCACTGCAACAATTCTTCAGCGGTGAGACGTTCCACAAACCTTCACAGCATACCTGAAAATATCAATCAACTGCAAAACAAGGTTTTAAAAAACTTCAAGGATGTCCCAGTTATCCCTAAACATGAGAATCCAAGATTGGTTCAAGAGGCGTTCCATAGTTTCAAGCATTCTCCAGACAGATGTGGTTTTGTTTTTCATGAACAAGCAGGTCCTCTTGAAGTTTGGTTGAAAAAGTTCATCCTCAAAAGATCACAAGTGCTTTGAACCTACTTATGTTGGCAACAAGGAAAGTCCAGGGCTCTTTGAAGAATGTCCTGGTGTTTTGATAAGTTGATGTTTCTTTGAGGGGGTGTCCAGGTACAGTGACGGCTAGTTCTCAATTTGTACTGAGGGTTTATTGAAGGCAGATCTCAAGTAATTAAAGCGTTTCTTCATCTTCTTCAGTCTAAAGTAAGGTTCAAGGACACTGCTATCAAACACACCTGAATCCCATAATTCAGATGTGACCTTTGGTTCTCAAATCAAAAGGTCAATTGTTTGGATTTGAGAGACTTTCAAAGATTGCGGGACACTTGTTCCCAAGAACTGGAGTTTGGCATCCTTGTTCTAGGAGAAAGAGAGTATCTCCCTTGTATCAAGAGGCTCTGACATCTATGACGAGAAGTGTTACATGTGCTTGAAGAATTTAGACTATTGTTCAGAAAGTTTTCAGGCACTCTAATAAGATTTGTAAGTTGAGGTGAAACATTTAAGTGTTTTTTTAGGTTATACTAATAGACTTTTATAGTTGTGGCATGTGTGAGGTGTTTCTACCTGTGAGGTAGCCGGAAGTATCTTCGGAGGACTCCAGTTTGTCATGATTTAGTTGCTCTCGTGAAGTTTTTGAGGAACTAAACAAACTGCACTGAATATGGTTCATATTGCAAGCAGAACGTAGTCTGCCAATGACCTTTCAATTTAAGTAAGGTTGGTTCAAACATCTCAAAGATGCAACACATCATAAGTACTAGAGAGAGAGGTGATTTAGAAGAGATTTGAGAGATACGCAGGTGACTCTTAATGCTTGGTTGGTGATCTTAAAGGAAGATCAGGTCTTCCTACTCTTTACAGTCTTAAAATTATGCTAATAAGGTTCATGACATCTTCAGGAAGCTTGTGTTAGTCGTTGTAAAGGTGATGTGATCTCAAATAGTGTGTGGAACTGGTTTTAAGTGTTTAGATTAGTTTGGAGAAACTTTGACTCCTGATACTTTAACGGATTTCCAGCATGTTAAGAAAACTCTTGTTTTTTTAAGAAGTTCGCTTGTTTCTTAAGAATTTTCCAAAGACATTCCAGGGTCTGCCTAACAGGGTAGCGATAAACAGCCTGGGTTCTTTATGGAAATGAACCAAAATTGTAATTGAGATGTTTTATACCAGGAGTTTCTAAGTCTTCTCCTTGAGAGATTCTATCCTGCATTCCTCCTCATGAGTATCATCCTAATAACAAGACATTCATTTGACTCAGGTGTGTTGGAGAAGGGATTCCTCTGAACACTGCAGGATAGGATCTTTCCAGGACTGGTTTTAGCAAAGGTTTTAGACTCTTGTTAAGTCTGGCAAAAGAAGTTAGACTGAATATGTTTCAGATCGCTGGATGTTGGTCACCAAAAGAAAGCTGTGGCAACCATCTTCATTGTGTTGACCTGGTTCTGTAGGTTGGTTTAGCAGAACCAGGGGGGTAAACAGGTAGGTCAGAGTGTGATTTTATAGAAGTTAAAATAGTGGAGGTCAGATCATGTCTAGCTCAGGTTTTGTGGGTATTCCAGGAGGTTTAACAGATTATCCATAAAGTTGCACAAGGTAATGAAGGAGTCTCTTAATTCCTCGTAGTGGTTGAGTGTTTAAATAATGGCATGCTTGGAGAGAAAGTAGGAGAGGAGATCTGAGGATCCTGAAAGGTGTAGCAAAGTCTTGGTAGGAGGATCCCAATAAAGTTTGGAGGAGATTGAATGGGTTCTTTTAGAAATGCACCATGTATTACATCAGCACTCAACATATTAACTTATCTGCATCTGTCCATGTAGTAAAACTGAGCCAATATCAATAGCCGGTGTTTAGCTGTTTGTGTTTCTGATCTTTGGGCTTTTTTGACAAAAGTTTGAAGTGAACTTTTGTAATGTTGCAAAAGAGAAAATGCGAATTAGACGTGTTTCCATCTACTGTTTTGGAGCGAATAAAACAGTAGATTTATTCGATTTGTACTAATTTTCAGAGTTTTGTGCCTCTGGAAAGGCATAGACCCTCCAGTGAATGAGACGGTCCGCTGCTTTGTGTTTCCATCTCCCCTTTAGAGCTTTAACCTAAAACCTCTTTCTTTGTGAAGTCGAGGACGTTTTTCCAAATTTTACCATGTCTATCAGCCTTTTCTAATGCAATAAAAAAACTGGTTGGTGGTGGTGATCCAGTGCAGGAACGTCAGCATGTCAGTGGTGTTGTTGAAAGAATATGGAAATATATGTAATGTCATTTATTATTACTGGCCCAAATGTTCATATCGGTGAATCCTTAATTGATTTTATTGAGAAGAATGACAAAAAATATATCATTATGTGACTGTAATTACCAACTGTGATCATAGAGTTATGTATATTAGTTTCCTGTCACTCTGTGTGAGTCCTGATCCACCATATTGTGCACCTTTTCAGGCCAGGACGTCAGTAGTGTGTTGGACAGCTCCGTTGCTGTCGACACCAGCATCCTGGAGCAATACCTCAGCAACGACTTGGACCCCAGCAACTTGTAAGTCTCCGAGAAAGATCATTTAATCATTTAAAGAAATGCTCAGTGAGTGTTTCAGGCAGCAATAAAACACTTAAAGGATTAACTGTAAATAAGACTGCAGATTACAAAATAGTTTGATTATTGTGTTCATTGAATTATTTGTTGACCCAGAAATCCTTGCAACCTTGTCGTTGGTTAGTTTGTACTAGGAGAGAATCAGCTTGTTGTGGCTACAGTACAATGAGAATCAGTTTTAATGTGGGAAACTTTCTGTTTCAGTGTCGTATACTCTGTTATATAACATCCATAATTTAACACTGACCCAGTTGGTTGTCAGATAAGTGATAATTGCTGACGGAGACGGCTCCGTGTAGGACGGGACAACGATCGCTGATACCCGGTTGTTTTTGTTTTATTTTCCAGCATGCTTCCTGAGTCTCCTCCCGACTCGGAGGCCTGTTCTCCTCCACAGATACCAGGTAGTTTTCAACAAACTGCAAAAACACAACATCTTAACAAGCAATTTTTGGTCTAATTTCTAGTGCAGATGTCTTAGTATGCTAGAAATAAGAGCTTATAAGCTATAAGTAACTTTTCAGCAAGATATAGGAACTTGTTCAAACTAAGTAATTTCTTAATACTGATTTTAAAAAATAATTTAACTTTTTTAATATCAACATTAAGAAATTATTTACTTAAAGCAAGTTCCTATATCTTGCTAAAAAGTTACTTTTATGTTAGTTTTGACTTATTTAAAGTGTACTAAGACATCTGCACTAGAAACTGAACCAAAAATTATTTGTTTGTGTTTTTGTATTGATCCAGGCGCCTTTTGAAGCCAAATTTCCTTCCCTTGTTCTTATCCATGCAACTAAAACCTATTTTCACATGTAATCAGGATGCATTGAATTTAACATTACAGTAGTTTTTGTTTTGATAATGCCTTTTTTAACAGGATTGCAGTCTGGCTGGAACAATTAAATGGATTAATCGTGATTAATTGACATAATCATCAACTAATTTAGTAATCAAATAATCAACTGAAGTATAAAAACTCTAAATAAATTTAATTTGATGAAAGAGTAACACATTCGGAGTAGTAATTAAGCCAAATCTGCATAAAAACATCCATTTTGCATTTAAGGTGAAAAAAAGAAAATTGTAAATCTGTTTTATCCATTACTCAAGTAAAAAAGTCTCCATTTAAGCACCTTTTCTGTCCAATTATTAATCACTGAATGGAAACAATAATCAACAGATTAATACTGCATTCATCCTTTGCTACAAATGATCAAGCTAAAGGAATGCTGTGTTGTTGTTGCATTTTAGCCAATAAAATGTTTATTTTCTTATTTAAAATTTATTGAATTGTTTATTTCTGAAAGTTTTATTAAATAAACTTAAGTGGTTAAATGAATAACACAGAATGTGCCTATTTTTCATCTGATTAATCGATTAATCATCAGAATAATTGTTAAAATAGTATAAAAATACAAAGATATACATTGATCTACGTTATAAAGGCTTCTGTTGTTTTCATATTTTTAATGCATGTTGTGTTTCCTCCTGTTGCCAGATCTCGGATATGAACGGTCCTGTTGGTCCATCCGTCCAGAGGCGTTTCAACAAGCAACGTACTGTCACCTTAAGAATCGAGGCTCCTCTCCTCTCGACTCTGACCGACTCATTCGACCCACTTCCTGTCGGTTAAAAGATGGCGGCGGCACACCCCACTCTGACATTCTGACCCACAACCAGCTCTGCGGTTTGGGCCTCACAGACTCTTCTGTAAAGTCTAGGACTCCACCTGATCCGCACGTTCTACCCGTTCATCAGGACACCAACCACCCACCTGAACACTACTTGAATTCAGGAAGCATTTTGCAAGGTTACACTCCACCCACACCTCCTTCCCCACCCTTACCTCCAACCAGTACCTACATCTCCGCCATGACTGACCCAGGTCTGGTCCAAAACCTCCCTGTGTCATCTTCGCACTGTGTGCTGGGTTCAGTCCCCACATCGCATGCCTGGTAAGCAAACTTTTGGTTTTTGGAAATGGCTGTGTGTGGATTTGTGGGGGGAATACTCAAGACCCCCTTTAAAACCGTTTGATTGGCTGGTTTTCCTGCCAATCAAACGGTTTTTCCAGCAGCCGTACAATGGCTGCTGGAAAAGACAAGAGCGTTGCTCGAATATAGATCTTAAAGGTTCTGCTTCATTCTAACAGAACCTTCAAAGTCTGCTTCATTTTAGCAAAATTCACGTTTATCCTTCAATTTGGGTCTCAGTGGCTTCTAAAAACAGAAAATGAGCGATTTTTAAAACCGTGTGCCGTTACCTAGCAACCCCAGCAGAATTCTGACCATTACCTAGCAACCCAGGCAGAGCTCCAGCCTGGTCAGCTGGATTTACCACTGTATTCATTGTTCAATGGCTGCTGGAAAAGGCAAGAGTTTTGTTGTTGACTTACCAACCAGAAACAACTTGCTGTTGTGCAGGAGGCTCTACTTCTGCTTTTCAAAAATGTATGGTTGTACAGTTGTGTATCTGCTTGCAGCCATTTTCACGTGTTAGTGTAAATGTTGAGTTAAGCCGAAGCCTATTTTGATTTAAAGTGACAAGGCCCCCAAAAACAGCTCATTCTGAAAGAACTGAGCAGAATAAAATCTCATTATCTAAGAATGATTGTGTGCAAATCATTGTAGCAAGTTCACACTCTGCTTTTTTTTTATCTTGTTTGATTTGACTGTATCTATGAAGGCATTCAGTTGAGTTGAAAGTAAAGTAGGTTGTCATCAGCCCACTGTTTTTATTTTATGATTAGAGCTCAAACCAAGGGGTGTAATTGGTTTGATCTTTTACATAATATATTACTTCTTATCAGATTGTTGATCTGTTGTCTCTTTTTATTGATAGACTTATTTTAAGTTTGACTCTACAGCGCTTTAATAAACTTAGATAGTAAATGTAAAGATAAAACTAAATGGCCCATATTTTCCATTTAAACAAGGCATTATTGTGAGTTTGAATCTTTACGAAATTGTATTTAATTATTCATCAGTTCCCAGGACAGTAAAAAGAGAAGGAGATCTGAGTCTGAGGAATCATTTGCAGCAGTTGATGCTGCCAGTTGTGAAAGGGATGGGACTCATAACGCTGGCACTGGAAATACTTTAATTGGACTGGGTCAGAGTTCCTCCCAGTTGCTCAGATGGGAACACTACAGGCAGGAACACTGGAGCACTTTATGCAACACCAGCTACCAAACACTGTAAGTAAAAATCCCTCTGAACCAGAGGGATTAATTAGGATTGGTTGAGGACATGAGGGGCATGAAGTTACTCAGTCAAAAATTACAGCTAATTATTTACCTACAAACTAAATATTTAGTTAGCAAGTTAAATATCTTGCTACAAACTAAATATTTTAGGTAACAAGCCAAAGGCTTGAAGCAAAATTAGGTTTGTTATTTAAATATTTAGCTAGCTTACAGCTAACTACACAGTTAGGTTGAAAATGAACTATTTAGCTAACTGAGAGATAACTAAATATTTAGTTTCTGATATATATGTATAGCTTTCTAACTAAGTATTTAGTTTGGCGCTAAATATTCAGTTGGTAAGCTAAATATTAAGCTAGCTCAGAGCTAAATATTTAGTGTGGAGCTCGTTAGCGTGCTCACTAACTATTTATGGAGCTAAATACTTAGTTTGCAAACTAAATATCTAAGTTGGAGTTAAATATTTAGTTTACCAACTAAATATTTAGCTTAAAGCTATAAATATTTAGTTTGGAGCTACATAGTTAGTTTGCTAACCAAATACAGAAGCTGGAGCTAAATTCTTAGTTATCTAAATATTTAGCTTAGATCTAAAATTTGTGTTTAGTTAGCTTGCTAACTAAATACATAGTTTGAAACTTACATTTATAAATGAATGTATAACATTATGACTTATGAAAAATGAACATCCATTTTTTTTCTCTCATTATAGGCTAAATAATTCAAGTTATTGCTGTTAGTTTTTGGTTGAGTAACTTAACTTTACTAATGTTGTAGAAGTTGCACAAAATCAACAGAAAATGTGTTATTTTGTCTGTTTTAGGGCGCCTCCTGAATACCATATTGATACGGATAAAGGCTTTAACTATTCTCCAGCTGATGAGGCCTTTGTGTGCCAGAAGAAGAACCACTTCCAGGTCACAGTTCAGATTGGTGTGGCTGCAGAGCCGCATTATGTCAGAACACCCAGCGGTCTGCAGAAAATCGACCACTTCCAGATTAAAGTGTTTGGGATTAAGGTTCACAGCATCTTTTTTTCAAGAAATGACACTGTCTCCTTCCAGTACTCAGAAATACAAATCAAAACTGTATTTTTTGTAGCTTGAAACACCCGGCCATGAGGTGACAATAGAGCAGTCTCAACCTGACCGCAGCAAGAAGCCCTTCCACCCCATCAGGTTTGAATTAAAACTACATTAATCTTCATAAGCCAATCAGCCAATCTGAAGAGTAAATGCTTACTTTTCACATTCACAGCTACACATTTTGTAGTCGTTAACCTGAGAAACGTTTGTCCTTCTTCTCACTTTCTGCTATGAAATCTGAGTTGTGACTCGGCTAGAGTAATCATAACAGTTACGCTAATTATAGTTAGCATAGCAGCAGGCTGTTTTGCTAGCTAAATGGTAGAATTGAGGTTCTATTCCTGGAACTCTGCATTTGGTTTATGTCTTCTGTTTGGTGTACAAATAATTAAATTTTCACCCAACTATCCAAGGAAAATTGTTCCAGAACATTTTTTGTCCACGTTTTTCATGACAGACTTCAGCCTGGTCTTCATGTTTTCTTTAAATTGCAAAAATAAATGTACTCTACCTAGCATAACAGCTAGCTGTTTCGCAAGCCAAAGCGTCAAAACTAGCCGAACTAGTTTTACTGCTTAAAAATATATATTTAATGTTATAAAATATTTATTTTAATAAAAATAGTAAATTATGAAAACCCACTTTCAAATTTTAGCTGTTTGAGCTAAAATTTTATAGCTGCTAGCAAGCTAACCAAGCTAGCAATAGCTCGATGGGTGTAGAGCTTCTTTGTATATACATCTTTCTCTCTCTCTTGACTTTTTGAATACAGTTTCTGTAGAATTAAAAGCAGAAAACCGTAACAATTATGTGTTAAAACCTGTATCTGTCATCATCCAGGTTGAGTTTACCTGGTGGCAAAATAACCAAAGTAACTCTTGGTCGACTGCACTTTAGCGAGACGACGGCCAACAACATGAGGAAGAAAGGCAAACCCAACCCTGACCAGAGGTATGACAGCAGGCAGGAAACAATGAGCTGTAGTGGAAATAAATGCTAACTGTGTGAATGTGTGCAGGTACTTTCAGATGGTGGTTGGCCTTTATGCTGCCGTCAAAGACGAGACTTTTCTTCTGACTGGCCTGGTGTCAGAGAAGATCATTGTTAGGGTAAAACCACTTTCTGTATATCAATATTTAAATAATCAAACCTGCAAGTAGGACTGGGACATATGGCTTAAAATAAAATCTCAGATTTCTTTCATACCAGGTCAAATTTCCAATTTTATTCATTTTTTTCTTGCTTTGTTTCTAAACAGTAATTGCAAATGAGAACATTTTTCAGAAAGTGGTTTTTATTTCAAATATCCCTCCGGTGAGTTGTACATAAGTGCCAAGGTCACGCTATAAGAATTTGTGTTTAATTACGAGAATATAGTCATAGTATTAGCAGAATAAAGATGCAATTTTACCATAAAAATGTCTAAAACTTACAAGAAAAGTGTTGTTTTAATGAATAATGAAGATATTACAACTTTATTCTGGTAATATTATGACTTTATTCTTATAATTAAAAAAAATGGCAGCTTGGTCCTAATATTCCTTCATAGAAGAGACCTGAACTCAAAGTGTAAAACGATAGAAGCTGCAAAACAAGATGGCCGCCCTGGGCGTGCTCTCTGAACTATGGAAGCCCAAAGAACGCAATGGTGTGAAAAAATCCAGATTTTTCTACAATTAAATTCTCAAAAATTCTGTTAATCGATGAGGTTGACTTATCACCCAGCCTTACCTGCGACTGTTGAATTAAACTGATGTTGTCCAACGCCTTAAGGCGTCCAATCCAGGCCAGTTTGAGACGGACAGCGACACCTTGTGGCAGCGTGGGTCAGCGCCGGAAGCGGCGGTCTGTCACGGTCGGGTCGGTATCAACACAGACTCCCCAGATGAAGCCCTGGTGGTGTGTGGAAATGCTAAGGTGATGGGTGCCATCATGCAACCGTCTGACAACCGAGCCAAGCAGAACGTGCAGGAGGTAGGACAAAACAAGCCGGGGTTCTTCAGTTCCCACAGAGTTTCTGTGAGTTCAGTGAAATAATTTTGTCTTTTAGGTCGACTCTGAGCAACTGCTTAAGAGAATCAATCAGATGAGGATAGTTGAATTTGACTACAAGCCAGAGTTTGCCTCCAACGTGGGAATAGATCACACCCATCAGACAGGTGATGGTATTCACAGCTAGAACTGGTACACTGTGGTTTCTGAAGGGTTAAATGTTTCTTATTTATTAAAATCATGTGACATTTCAGGAGTGATTGCTCAGGAGGTAAAGGAGCTGCTTCCATCGGCGGTCATGGAGGTCGGTGACGTCGTCTGCTCAGACGGAGAAGTGATAGAAAACTTCCTCATGGTTGATAAGGTGTCTTTACATTGATCATCTGTATTCAAATGTGCAATTCTTAAAGGGGACCTGTTATGTAAAATTCACTTTTTGTGCTTTTTTACACTTCCATTTGGATCTCTAATAACAGTTCAGCCATTTTTTTTTGGTAATGTGTGTTTGATTTTTGGTGTCTGGAAAATGAGCCATTTCAAAAGACTCCTAATTGTTAAGTCACATTGCACCGTTACTTAGCAACCCCAGCAGAGTTCCGCCCGTTACCTAGCAACCCAACCTGAGTTCCAGCATGTTTGGTCAGCTGTTTCTACCGCTGTGTGTGCTGTAGAATGGCTGCTGGAAGATACAAGCGTTTAGTTGTTGACTTACCATCCAGAAACCACTTGCTACATTCTTGTTGGTTGTTTAGGACGTTCCACTTCTGCTTTTCAAAGATGTACATTTGTATAATTGTGCATCTGTTTGCAGCCGTTTTCACGTGCGATCATAAACGTTGAGTTGGGGGGCCAGCAGCAGCTCATTTGGATTTAAAGAGACAAGATGCCCTAAAACAGCTCATTCCGAACTGACCAAAATCTAATTATATAACAATGATTTTGTGCAAAAAATGTAAGAGGCGTGTTATATAACCCAGAGAGCTATCCTAAGAAGCATAATATGTCACCTTTAACGACTAATGATAAGGAAAATTCACAACATGTTGGCAGTTATAGCCTTAACACCACTTTCCTCCCATTACAGGAGCAGATCTTCATGGAGAACGTGGGAGCTGTGCAGCAGTTGACGAAGCTTACGGACAACCTGGAAACTCGTATCCAAGAGCTGGAAGTTTGGAACCGCAGACTAGCAAAGTTGAAGAGCCTAACAGGCAGTCTTCGCTCCACCAGGTACTCATTTTTATTTATCTAATCTTTACATCTGTAGCTGGAGAGAAGAATGTATCCTAAGGGTGGGGTTTAATAACAAGATGAACAAGATTACATGCGGTTATCAATGGGTTCCAGCTGACAGCTTTGACTGGGCCAAGAAAAGATCATCCTAGATTGGGCCTCCACCTTTTAATTTTAAATGTTTGAATTTATAACTTAATGAAAGAATTCATTTATGGAATCCAATTAAAAATTATACTTCACTGAGCGCTGCTATCTAAAAAGTTAGTGGCGCTAACCGTAAATTGCTAATCTCAAATGGTAGTCGTACAAACGTTAACGCAAAAAATTTATGCAATGTAATTTATTCTTTTAACATTATATTAGATTTTTTTCAATATATTTGAAAAGTCTGAATTTATAACTTAATGAAGGAAATCATTTAGGGAATCAAATTAGAAATGAAATACATTGTGGTTAGCGCCGCTAAATAATAAATTAGAGGTGCCAGTCATAAACAATAGTCTTGCTAACGCTAAAGCGCTATATAAACATAATTAGCAGAATTTATTGCTAAAGCATTACGATCAACTATGTTGATACCCACCATGTGTAAATGACACGACATGTGTTACAACGCCCCCTACAGAGCCAAATGTGTTGTGGCACATCTATCTGTACAATTTGCGCTTCAGGAAGTGTAAAACTACAGGCTGTAGTTCTACAGCAATCAATTAATTTGTTTGTTGTATACTTGCCACTTGCTTAATAAAGTTGTTTTTAAAAATAAGAGAATGTGAGGAGAGGAAATAGAACTGTAACATAGACTGACTTCAAAATAAAAGCATGAATAGAACTTCAATAAAACTTCAACACAGATGTCAAATTTTATCCAACTGAAAGTTTGCAAAACATCCAAGTAAATTAGTGTGTTGGACTTTATCCTGAAAATTTAATTTAGGGGAAACTAAGTTTGCTAAATGTTTTAAAAGTTAGCAGAACTGCTAAACAAAATGTTAGCTAAGCTATTAGTGCATTAGCTGAAGTGTGTCCACCACTGGAAATGTATAACAAATGATACATAAAAGTTTTATATTTTCAAGCAACTTTTTTAAAAGTTGTGTTTGATTGTGATATGTAATTTATGGAAAAACATAATAATTTACATTTACATAAATGAATAAATAGAATAATTTATTTAATGCACAATTCAGTATTATTACAATTTTCACATATTAATATTTTGGGTTTTGACACTTTTGGCTTTCCATACAACAACACAGCTACCATTACAGCAGAAAACATGGAGATGCCAAAGTAACAGAGCTGCTTCCTGATCCAGAGTCTTTGAACATTTTACATTTTACTGGCACAAATTAATAACATCAAAGTCAGAAAAAGCTTTATGTATTTTTTTGGTCCACTTCTGATCAGCTGTGGTTCTAAGTCCACAGTCAGATTACTTGTAACCGTGCAGCAGCACGGAAAAACTGATAAAATGACTCTATTGCATAACTGAGGCTGCAGAGAAACTGAAGGACGTTGCAGTTCAAGGACAGGTTTTCAGGATTCTCCTGCAGCTTTTTAACTAACACGAATGTCTTCCATCTAAATTAGACCAAAACATTGATCCTGATCTGCTTTGCTATGCTTCCTTTCACCAGACGCTGCTATGGACTGTTAGCCTGTCTCTGAGTGCTTTAGTCAGGTTTTATAAGTCAAGGACAGTCAGGAGGCAACAGCAAATTATTTTCACCTTTTCACCTTCACCAGGCTTTCTTATCCTAAACACATACCATAATCTATTTGTCTGGAAGCAGAACCAGCAGTTGCATATCAGTAGATAACCCCGTCTATAACTGGAGCTGCAGCAGACGTCACCATTACTTGTCTGAATAGCAAATACTAGAATGAACCAACTTCAGGCCTACTATAACAGCATGGGAAATACCCAACACTGACAAAATGCTACGTAAATTTGTCAGGATCATATTTTTTTCACTGATATTTGCATCATGAAAAAATGCTGCATAAGCAGCTTATACTTGTGAAGCACGTTATTTTTTTAAAAAACAATCTCATAATCAAAGAATATTGGTCATGTTTTAAAGACATTTTCAATGTCCCCACTGTTCCTGAATGCAACACCTGGGATTTTTTTTAACCACCTGCCAAAGCTGCCTGATTCCTCAGGGACACAGATTGAAACTGAGGGGGAAAAAAAGAATTTTTTCAGTTTCAAATCTTTTTATAGATTCTCTTTTTTCAGTTTACAATCTATTTTACTTCTGTTTCAAATGTCTTTTTATTTCAATTTCTTTTAATTCAGATTAAAGTTTAAAATTAGGTTTTTTCAATTACATTTTTTTTTCAGTTTCAATTTTTATTTTTTCAAATAAGTTTTTTTTATCTGTTAACAATCTTAACCTACTTCTGTTTCAATTTTATTTTAGTTTTTTCCAGATGCATTTATTTTTCAGTTTAAATTTTTTTTTCAGTTTCAAATCTTATTCTTTTCCATTTCAAATTTAATTTATATCAGTTTCAATTTGTAATTTTTTTCAGATTTTCTTTTTTTTTTTTTTTTTTTCAGTTTAAGATCTTGGTAAATAACCCCAAACTAAGCTTCCTGGCCTTTACTTCGTTTTATTTGTAGCGACCTTTTGTACGTGACGTCACGTTCTCAGAACTCCGCCCACTCCGCCATGACAGACATCAGAACAACCAATGCGCTCCTTTAAAGTTAGTCTAAAGACAGACA
>CAEGAE010070557.1:0-12341 GCA_903067095.1 Girardinus metallicus | reverse complement strand
CTGAGAGCAACTTCCTGCTTCACCAGATGGAAACAAGATGGAGGCGTCAGATTTTAGTGTTGGAGGATTTCTCTTTAGTCTTTGGCTAAAGACCAGGAGCCATTTCTGCTGCTAGCGCTAGGCTAGCATGTTAGCTTTGGTTGTATTTACCCAGAATGCCCTGCACTGTAGTCCACTTCCTGCTTTTGGAGCGGTCTCCGGTCCGCTTGGTGTTCACATTCAAACCGAACCAGAGTTCCCTTCAACCGAACCCAGACTGAGGTGTAAAGGACCAGAGGTCAGAGGTCGATTAGCGTTCACACCAAATGAGCCAAACCGGACTTTCAAGACAAACAGACTGGAGTTGGATTAAATCAGATTAAACTGGGCTGGCCTGAATCCAGACTGTTATTGGTTCACTATTCGCATGGAAAGCAATGGTTTGTTCTGGTCAAAGTCCAGACCTGAATCCAACTGAGATTCTGTGATTCTGCAGCTCAAACCAGTTAAATGTGACCCGTTTGGGCCTTTATTTAGGACGTTTTGCTGGGTTGCCATCAGCATGATGACGACGACTCGGATAAACACAGGCTGGAGGAGAATCTCATTTTATTTTAAACTTCAAACGGATCTTTGATGTCAGGAGGAGCGGCCAAAGTTTCCTGCATGTCAGAGTTAAACTGAGGCCACAAACACACACACGCACACGCACCCATACACACACACCAGTCAAAAACTGCTTATTCATGTTCTAGCACTGCAAAAACACAAAATCTTACCAAGTATTTCTGTAAATATCTTCAGCGACTTGAAATAAAACTATACTAATGTACAAGTAACATTTTAGGAAGCTGTAAAAGGTTATTCTAAGTAAATAATTCCTTCATATTGACGTTTAAAGGTTCTAGTTTCACAGGCAGATTAAAAATATGTTGTTATAATTAATATGCCAAAGTAACTAGAACCTTTAAAGTCAGCATTAGGAAATTGTTGCCTTGAAATAAGCTTTTATATTTTCCTAAATAGTCACTTTAGTTAGTTTTGTTTTATTTTCAGTATTTGAAAATTTGCAGATCTTCAGGTTTTTCCCTCCAACAGGTTCTGATGCTTCTGTGATGCTGGTTCTGGTCGACCCGCGGCCCGACCCGCTCACTCAGACACACCAGCTGATCCGGAGAGGAGTCTGAATTATGAGTTTAATTTAAAAATAATAATAATTTTCCTTGATGCTGATTGGCTGAATCCAGAGTTCACCTGTTCAAAAGGAGACGCAGACCAAGAAAATAATACAAAGAGAATAAAGCAAATGAAGATCTTTTTTTAGAGATATTAGTAAATATTTCCAGAGGTCATGAAAGGGGGTGGTAACGGGGTGGAGGGCTGGTTGACCTTTCATGACCTCTGGAGACATTTACTAATGTCTCTAAAATGATCGCAGCACAAACTAAAATGTTTGCTGCACAACGTTTGGCCCAGTTTGTTGGATTTGATGACGAACTGCACTCAGCTGAGTGGCCAGATCAGAATCTGATGGTTGAATATCAGATTAAAGACTATAAACTATAGACTCCTCTAAACATTTGATGGAGTCTAATTTTATTGGCTCTAAGCTGCTACATGTCCATCCGCCAAAGCGCCGCCACCGTCTGTTTCTTTGGTCTTAAAGCATCAGATGGACCTTAAAGAACCAGTTTCCCATCCCTGTTATGAATATTGCGTACGATTTAGAACCAGATCCATTCCAAATCAACCTTTGTCTCCATCTTGGAGCGTCGGCGCTCGCTTCCTGTCGTTAAAGTTTCCGTTCAGGTTCCCGTCAGGCTGATGGGGTCCGAGCATCTGAACCGGGGGATTTCCAGTTGAACCGGGACAGAGCCGCGCTTTGGAGCTCAGAGGGAAAAGGAAGAAGGCAATTAGGATTCCTGGCGCAGCTGGGAGGCTTAGAGCCAAATTGGGCTTACCTATCGACCGGCGCGCGGCTCCACAAGGGCCCGGTGGAAAATAACAAGAGATTAGCAGTGGAAGTGGATGCATTTGGAAACCAGGCGTTGGACGGAGAACTACAAAGGATGGCGAGAAGATAAAAACAAGTCAGATGGCGATATGGACGCAGAGAGCAATGGAGGGAGAAGGAGAGGAAACGGCTGCTGCTGATGTGGCCGGAGCAGAAGGACGACAAAGGTTAGAAAAACAGAAACAAGTCAAACCTGGAGTGTCCAAACACCTGGATCCAGGTAAGCCTGGATCCAGGTTCCGTAGAGGTTAAACTCTCTGGACTCGTCATTTCTCCTCTCCCAGAGGTCGACCGGCGATCTAAGCCTGAGGCTTCAGTGTGTTGGCGGCAAAACGTTCAGGTTGGAGCATCAACATGACGCCACCGTCAATAAGTCCAGTGTGTCAGCAGCTGACCAATCAGCGGTCACAGTTTGTCCTGAAGGACACGCCCCCTACTGGACAAACTGAACCTCCAGGTTCATCACTGCTGGACCAGAACCGGACCTTCAGGGCAAACGGACTGGAGTCTGGTTAAAGTCAGTTGTTTGGCAGCATTTTGGGTTTCCAGTAGGAGCAATAAATAGTGACAGAGTGGCAGGTCATGAATGAATGAATGGATGAATGAATGGATATATTGATCCCAGAGGGAAATTCGCAGCTGGTCAGCAGCGATGAGCAGAAAACAGAATCTGAAACAGAGAGTTGTTGGTTTGTTGAATTTTGGTCAAAATGCCGAATAAAATCATTTTTCTGCAGATCTTTGAAGTTTTAAAATCTCACTATCGTGTCTCGTCTAGTTTTATGAGTTTCATACATCGATACACCCCAACCAGTCAGATTATATTGTTCACAGCAGTGAACTGTGAAAATGAACTGATTCATTCTGAACCTGCATGAATTGAACCGGTTCTTCATAGACTTTGCATAAAACTCTGAACAGTTCATTCCTGCCTGCAGATCAAATTTTTCTCAGCATAACTTTATAATCTGCTAAATCAGCAACAGGTTGGTTCAGATATAAACAATTTGTAAACGTATAAACAAAGTTTTCTGAGGTAAATCAGTTTTCTCAGCTGTCATCCTGACCCTGCCGACTCCTTCACCTGGCGTTGCACGGCGTCCGTTTGTTTGGCTGCAGACGCATCTCTCTGGAGAAGGAGGCGTTCCCACTGCAAGCGACAGACAGATGGAGAGATTAGCTGTGGAGAGGGAAGGAAAACAGCCAGCGGTTACAAAAGAGGAAAGATGGAGATAAAAGACAAGAGGAAGGCGTAAAAAATAGTTTGGTCAACTGTGAAGCTGTGAGCGATAAGAGCTGAACTAAAAGAGAGAGATTAGAGAGGAAGTGGATGGAGGGATGAACGACAGGAAGAGGACAAAAAGACGGAGTTCATCATGGAGGATGACAACAGGCAGCTGCTGGAGCCTCCGTGTTTTAGTCTTAAAAATGTTAAAAGTTGACAGGAAATGAGAAAAAAGATAAATATTTGGCTTTGGAAGAAATGATTCATCTGGAGTCTGAAAAAAGGAAAACACAAATATGCAAAGTAAACATCAAATGTTGTCACCTCCGTTAAATTCTAAATATTTTAAAAATATCTATGCTGGTCACACTTAAAAGTAAAATAAATGAAAATAAATATTACTTGAAATGGGCAACAGTGACTCAGCATACCATTATTCTTTACTAAATACTCTTAGGATACAAAACTGAAATATTTATGTAGGTAAATTTTCTATTGTTTTTTTAATTACCATTTTTGTTCAGCATAAATTTGCTGGCTGTGATTGGCTGCTACTTGTTCAAGTCTTAGTCAGGATTACTGTTCCTCTCCTGGCCTGTGGGGGCGCTGCACCAAGAACCACTGAAGGAAACGACGCTAAAACCTCTTAAGACACTGAGCGCAACGACCTTCTTCACGCCTCCATTTTGTTTTTGAATGGAAACAAAATGGAAGCGTCAGATTTTAGATTTCTTTTTAGTCTGGCTAAAGACCAGGAGCCATTTCTGCTGTTAGCGCTAGGCTAGCACGTTAGCTTTGGTTGTATTGACCCAGAATGCCCTGCGTTGTTGTCCACTTCCTGCTTTTGGAGCGTTCTCCGGCCCCCTTGGCGTTCACATATCAAACCGAACCAGAGTTCACTTCAACCACACTCAGACCGAGGTTTGGAGGACCAAAGGTCAGAGGTTGATTAGCGTTCACACCTCACCAACCAAACCGGACTTTATAAACAAGGGGACTGGCGTCAGATTAAAGCAGACTGGAGTCGGGTCAGGACACGGTGGTGCATGGCAGTGATGTGGGACCGGGTTGATTTCATGCTTTCTGCCCCTTTTACTCTGAAGCCCTCTAATATAATAAAGTGCCACTAACTGCCTCCATCAAAGCTGAGGTTTCTGACTGTCACCGATCTGAGTGAGTTTCTTCTGTTGTGCAGATGCTCAGAGACCTGCAGCTGGGCCTGGTTCTGGTTCTGACCCGGCTGGGCTGAATCAAAGTGATAATTAAAGGTGTAGCCCTGATGTTTTTGGCTGGGAGAAGATGTGAAAGCTGCCCTGCTGTCGCGTTCAGCAGCAGTAAACATGGGGCCGGTTGATCGGAAAGCTTTTTATTATTCGGCTGTTTAAACCAGAACCAGAACCCCATCTGGCTACAAACCGATTCACGTCTGATCGTCGAGTTTCAAACAGAAACGGCGTCATGTGTTTGGAAATCAGGGTGATGAAAGTAGCGCGAGCGAAGCGTGACGCTGCTGATTTATCGCCGCATCGAGAGGAAAACACGCCAGGAATCCTGAGACAGGAGCCGGACCGCTGGTTGGCTCAGCGTGGGAATCAGGAGGCACCCGGGCCGGTCCAGGACCTCCTGCTGGGTCGGGAGCCGGTCCGGTTCTGGTTGGACCGGATTGGGCCGGGCCGGCTCCCAGTCTCAGCCTGACTCCTATTAGAGCTCACATTTTGAAACCTAATATGGTCCTAAATCAGATTTCTAAATGTTTAGGTGTGTTATGAAAAGCATGTTGTGTGTGTGTGTGTGTGTGTGTGTGAACCTGGTTTTCATGTATTTGTGGGGACCCATTTCTGGCTGCACTGAGGGGTTGCGGGGACCACTTCTTCTTATGGGGACAAATCAGGGGAAGTGCTGTTTTTGGGTCAGAGGTTAGGTTTAGGCTGTAGAAATGAATGGAAGTCAATATAAAGCCCCCACAAGACACGAAAACAGGACTCTGTGTGTGTGTGTTTTGATTTCCTCTCAATAAACATCAGACTCTTTTACAGGGAGCCAGTGTATACACACACTCACAGGGTGTCGGTTTGTGTTGCGGTGTGTCCATTGCTTCGATGGCGTCCAGGAAACGCGACGAGCTTTTAATCTGTTGATGGAAGGAGAAGATGATTGTTTCCCTCGTTCACGTCTCCGGGTTTTTGGAAGTTTTGCCCAAAATGTTGTTGCCATCAGAGCAGTTGGAGTGTTTGTGTGCTTTGGCGTCGCACTGTTTGTCTTAGCATGTTAGCGTGCTTCTGTGCATGTGTGTGGGCTGCGACGCTGTCCCGGCCGTTCTCACGCTCATCCCGCTGCCGCATTCAGAGAGATACAGAAAAACACTGGAACAGAACCAGAACATAACTGGGCCGAACAGAACCGGACTGGTACCAGAACAGAACCAGGGTTTTATGGACATGCTGAAAAATTAAAGCCATAAACGTCACCAGTGTTCAAATACTCAAGTGTTTATGAGGCCCGATGGTGAGGTTAGAAAGTCATTTGGTTATTTAGTCATAAGAGAGAAAAATTAGGTACATTCATTTATAAATGTTATTAATTCAGACATAAATGTCATAGTTTCAAACTAAATATGTAGTTAAGTCAGAGCTAGGTAAAGATTTTGTTAGCTCTAAGCTAGCTAACTAAATATTTAGTGTAAAGCTAAATATTTAGATTAACAATTTAGCTTTTGTGCAGCGACATTTTTTGTTTGTGCCACGATCATTTTAGAAACATTTGTAGATGTTGCACTCCTGAAAATGTGCAATATTAAGAGAATTACCTTTACCTCTACCAAGAGGTCATGAAAGGTCAATCAGTCCTCCCATCCTTCTTCAAATCTTGTCAAAGTTTGTACTGGTTTGACTTTTTTGTGCTGCACAAATTTTGCTGGTGCTGCTATGGGTTTGAAGATATTAATGAAAGTTTAAAAGCAAAAAGATCAACCAGCTCTCCCACTTTACCCATATCTAATATTATGTTACATTTGTGCAGCAATCACATTTTTGATTTCATGCTGCTCTATGCAGATGCTCAGTCTACACCAATGAAAATATACCTTTTTCTCCAAAGATAAAAGTAAGTTTTAGATAAGAAAATTCACTGTTTTAAGCACAGGGAATATTCCACCTTTACTCCCTGCATACCTGCACTATACCAAACTGTTTTTTCACATTTAGCCTTCAGTTAAACACATTTCAGAGAAAATGGGAAATATTGATTGAGTTTTTAGCATTAGCGTTAGCACTTGCTTTGTTTCATGTCGGATTTATAAGCGTCCTGTTTCTCTCTGCAGGGATTTAAACAGAAACAACATCACCAGAATCACTAAAGTGGACTTTTCTGGACTGAAGAACCTCAGGATTCTGTAAGTTTGTTGTTTTTTTTCTCGGTAACTAAAAATAAAAGTGTCCATAGCTCCTGGGAAATGTGATGGCAGATGTGGTGTTTACAAGAAATTTACTTTTTATGAATCTATTAAAGAAGAATTAAAGAACTTCAAAGAAGCTTAAAGTCCGGTTTGTTCTCAATAAATTAAATAATCTGAGCAATAATCTAATAGTGGGAATAGATTTTTTGAGCGGCTTTGAAGCCAAAGTGAAAAGTTGACCTGAAGGAAACAATTATCTCTATTTTGTTTTCAGTCTAAAAGCTTCTCCATTAGGAAGCCGTCTTTCATCTTCCTGCTTTAAATCAAATGACTCTTTGGGCAGAAATACATTTAATAACGTCACATCATATCTGCTCCGCTCTCCTCTTGCTACCAATTTAAGATCCTGAAGCTTCCAGAAATTCAGCTCTGTATAAATCTCTCATAAAAAAGTATTCTCACCATTTAGATTCTTCAAATTTTCTCCTGTTAATTTGTTCTCTTGGGATTTTAAGAAACACAAATGTTACCTGATCCCCTCGATGGTGAAACATGGCAGTGGCAGCATCATGATCTGGTTTTCCATCCAACCTGCCTGAGTGCAGACAAACCCAGAAGATCTCCAACCAGACAACTGGCTGGATTTAAATGCACACCGCACCATTCAGAATTTATTTGTAAAAAATACAGAAATCATTAAAAAAAATCTTTCACAAAAGCAGCTACATTTCCATTACAAATGGGCGCAAAACTTTTGTAACTTTAATATTAAAACAGAACGTTGCAATTGTTCTGTTTCAATTAAATAAGAAATTAAATTAAAATCTCATGAATAAACTTGTTCATGCAAGGTAATCATGGAGGTAATGGATGTAAACATGAGATATTTATAGTCGTCTGAACCAAAAAAATTTTTCCATTGCAGTTTTGTTAAATACACAAATTTAGATACGACTAAGAAACCAGTTGAAAACCAGAATTTTTCTAATACTGTATGTTTCCATTAAAGCCACTTTTTGTAACTTTTACAAAAATAAATTTTATCCATATTCAAGCTATCTCTATGTTATGACAGTGTGATATGAAACATATAATCTCGTTCTCCTCCCTGAGCTGCTGACATCTGAAGAAATGCACCAAAAACAACCAATCAGAGCCAGAAGGCGGGTCTTAGTGCCGTCAATCAACCTTATGTACTCACTGCTAAATGTGCTAACAACTTACCGTTACAAGAAAAGCGTTTTTCCAGTGGCTATGCTCACTTGTCTGAACATGATTGTATACCGCTAATACCCGCCTCCTGCCTCTGATTGGTAGCTTCTAGTTAGCACTGTAAGAAGACAGAGGAGCTTTATTTTACTTTTCTTATACTGTTATGAATTTTGTAAAAAACACTTTTTTAAATAAAAGTTACATTCTGCAACTTTAGATTTATTTTTGTAATTCCAGTTTTTGGATTTTTATCCAGGTTCAGGAGGTGTGAATTCTTCTACTTTGTGTTTAGCTATCTTTCTGCAGCCTGTACTTCCATACCTCCATGCTGCAGTAATTAAGGTGCTGCTATATTTACCTAATGGGCCTCTGGGTTAATGAGGCTTCCAGGTCCGGAAACGATGTACACGTCCTGCAAACTTTTACAAGCTAAGCTAACCTAGCATAGCAGCCATTAGCATCAGGATGGTTTACAACTTCTGCACGACTGTTGGCAGTGAAAGGTCACAGGAACAGAGTTTAATATCCAGATTTACAGTGGCTTAAAAAAGTATTCACACTCAATTAACTTTTCCAGATTTTATCACATTATAACCACAACTATAGAATACTAAATAATAAATTAATGTGAAAGACAAAGTGGTTTCCATGGTGACGTAAAAAGATACAGGAGCATTATCTGCGAATGAACGCTCCGCTTGAAATGTCTGCGTTCATCTGTTTCCTGCTTTAACTGTGCCACGGTGGTGAAATAACGCGGCTGGTGATTGGTACGTCATTTTATTTCCTGATCAATGAAACGTTTGAACTCGGCAGAATGAGACGCTTATCTGCTGCCCTAATTCACTTGACAGGCTCTCACTGTTTCAGCACAAACGCCTAAAATATGTGTGTGTGTGTGTGTTGTTTGTAATACCTTGTGGGGACCATTTTCCTGACACATACTATGTTGTGGGGACTCACTGCTCCTTGTGGGACCGAAGCCTGGGCCCCACAAGGGGAAACGCTTTCTTTGAGTCAGGGGTCAGATTTAGGACTAAGGTGTGAATTGATTTTTGGTTACGGTTAGAGGAAGGGTAAGGTTTAGGCAGTACAAATGAATGGAAGTCAGTGGAAAGTCCCCACAACGATAGCCACACAAACATGCGTCTGTGTGTGTGTGTGTGTGTGTGTGTGTGGAAGGGCTTTAATAACTATAATCACTGCTGGCTACATGCGCTCCGTTTTAACCAGAGCAGCAGATAAAAATACACAGAGAGAAATGAGTTCCTCCAAAACGACTGTTTTACTTCATCTGACTTTTTATCTGAATCACACTAAGCAGTGTGTGATTTCATTGTGTCGGCGTGGAGAGGGACACTATGAAATCACACACATACACACTCCCCTGCGTGTGAATGTGTGTGTGTTTGTGAGAGGCGAGCGGTGCGTTTCTTGTGGTCAGAGATGAACTGCTTAGACGTTCGCCTCCAAACTGGGAGGAGAAGTCCTGGGAAAAATGGAAAACCAAAAATATTCACACCAAGCGAAGATTCAGAGCTAACAGTCATTCAGCCGAACGAAAAACCATTCAACAGCCAAAATTACATTACAACATTATTGATCATTCAGCTTAGACAGGGACAACAGGCAAAAGGGGGCAGGTAGAATAATAAAGTACAAGCTAACGGCTTGTTCTGGCTGCCGTCTTTTCAGTGATATTAAAGGGGAAATTATCAAACTCATTTTAATTTATTGTGCAATCAATTGATTTATTGATTATTGAGACACAAAAAAACTGAGCATCAAACTCTGCCAGGACTCGTGTGACAGTGAAACCCAGAGAGAAAGATGCATGACTCTGACTCCGGTTTTATGACAAAACTTTGACCTTTAACCTGAGATGAAATTAAGTGCTTTTGTTTTATTATCCAGGACATCTGGGACTAGATTAAAACATCTGTGGGCGGTTCTTAACATGTCAGCATTAAATCTGAGTAAAAATATTTTTCACTCGTTGTGAAGTCACCATCTTTACAAAATAAAAGCATTCTTACTAATTCAGTCACGACTCAGACTGAGAGGAAGACTTCATTTAGTTTTCCTTGCTGTGAATAAATACATTCTTTTGGCATAAAGACGTCGTTAACAGATAGAATAAAACTGATTTGGTGTTTCTGCTGCTTCTCTCAATAATATAAACTAAACAGAATGAAAACTTTAGTTTTCCTGACTTGTTGCTATCTGGGAATCTCCAGCCTCGTCATCAGAAGTTGATCTGTAAGACGCATTAAAACATCCAGCAGTTTCCCATTTGGCTGCAGCTGCTGCTAACACTACGGTTAGCATAGCATCTCTGGCAGCCTCACAATCCCAGATTTCTTCCAGACTGGATTCAGAAATCCCAAACAAATCCAGATTTAATGAAAACTGGAGTTTGATCAGGAGAAGCTGGACAGTCGATGTGGTTACACACACAGCACAGCGCTTTGGTTTCTCTTTTTAAAACCAGAACCAGTGGCACATCGAGCAACTTTTTAAAAAATGTGACCCGCAACAAATCTAACAACTTTAATCAACAAAAAATGAAGAGACTATTGATAAATCTAGCAACTTTTTTCTGTCATTAGTGATTTTCTAGCGTTACGCCTGAGCGTCAGCCTGTACGCCCACTGTCGTTACCAACTGCAGTAGCCACTGTTAAACCACAGAGGGCAGCAGTGAGACAACTTCAGGCCAAATATTTCAGAATTTAACAAATTTACACAAAAATATCCCAATTTGCAACAACATAACGATGGAACCATTAAACACCAACTTAGACGTTTTAAGTGCAAAATCAAGTTAATTTACCCGACGGGTTGGTAGGACTGCTGACCCGTTTCAGTTCCTCTGTTTCCTCGTTTTTATCTCCTAAAACGTTTCAGTTCTCCTCTTTCCTGGTTTTTAGCTCTTATAGCACAGAAATCCTCCTCCCTGCCGTCTGCTGAGACGTTCTTTCTGCTCGGTCGGCTCCATCTGGAAAACCTTAGCGGCGCGTCCCACACAGAGCCGGGACACGAACGCTGGAGATGTTGGTCTGCAGGAACCACATGAAAGCCCCGAGACAAATGGGGGAAATTTGCTCTAAAGAATTGGATGTTAATTATTTGTTTTGGCTGACTAGATTAAAACATTTGTTATGCACAGAGTGTTGGTGGCAGATCTGTTCGCTCCGCTGACTCTCTGTTTACTCAGCCGGTGAAGTGTCTCTGCTGCTCTGCTGCAGCCAGACGGGATATTTCTCTGCTGTGTAGAGTGTGAAAACTAACGGTTCCTTCTCCAGGGGTATGAATACTAATGGTCTCTGTGCCGATTTGTCTGCTGCAGCCACCTGGAAGACAACCAGATCAGCGTCTTGGAGAGAGGAGCCTTCCAGGACCTCAGGCTGCTGGAGAGGCTGTAAGTTTTCACACATCCAGCCAAAGTATTCACACCCTGAACTCTTTCCAGTGAGTGTTGCTGGGATTTTACTCTAACACCCTGAAATAAAAATCACCTGGCAGGACTGGAAGCTGATGTTCCAGTCCTGCCAGTCCTGGTGCAGAAAAACCCAGAAGATGCGCAGCCGGCCATTACTGACTCACAACGAGATGAATAGAAATACACTCCACACTTTTTATTTGTTAAAATTTTTTGAAAATCAACAATCCGTTTTGTCTGACGCCGCCATGACGCTCTGGTTCGAGTTAATGTCACATAGAGGTCAGATTAAAATACATGAATGTTTTTTGGTGCGTTCTCACCAAACGCATTTTGCGCGTCGGCCACACCTTAGAAATCTAGCGCGGCGTGATTTGAAGCATTTGGAGCGTTTTGAGCACTTGATGCGTCCAGTGTGTCCGAGAAATACGCCAGCAACGGAAAACAACGGCTAGGGCATCAAACGCGCCCTCGCCGCGCTTCCACACAGACTTTGAATGTAAATCAGAAACACGTTTGGTGTAGAGCAAAATGTCAGGCGTCTGCATTCAAACACGCATCGACCTCGAAGCATCGGGCGCATTTTTGATGTGCGTAAACGTTTAGTGTGAACGCAGCATTTGTAACAATTAGGGCTGCTTTGAAAAAAATTATTAAATTTTTTCTCAGAATTCTTTTGATCTTAGAAGATTAAAGTCATAATTTTATTTATTTTTTCCCAGTGGCACTAATCCTCCGCCGTAGTTACAGGAAAAAAGTTTAGGCGGTGTGAAAAGTTCTGCTCCGTATTTGGCTTCCTACAGCTGCTCAGCGATTTGCTCTGGGATTTGTTGACATAGCAGATTCAGAGTCACACGCACACACACACACACACAGTCGTGTTTTCATCACTTGCGGGGACTTCTCATTGACTTCCATTATTTTCTACAGCCTAACCCTTACCATAATCCTAATCCTAACCCTAACCATCACATACCTAACCCTTACCTTAACCTTTACCCTAACCCTAACCATCACAGACCTAACCACTAACCCAAAAACAACAATTTCCCTCATGGGGACCAAGAAAATGTCCC
>CAEGAE010070554.1:0-137109 GCA_903067095.1 Girardinus metallicus | reverse complement strand
GTCTATACTCCAGCTTTCTGTTTCTGTTTTCATCTTCAGTCAGTTTAATAGAGGAACTCTCACCTTGCACAGCCATTTATAACGTTTGTGTTCATGTTAGTGACGGGATTTGACTATGAGGGTTTAGGACAAAAACTATGTTTTGTCTCTCACACACTACTAAAAACTCACACACACAAAATATTAAGATTAAAATACACACAATTATTTTTCTCACACGCATACATAAAAGACTAAGATTGCACATATAAACTAATAAAATATAGACTCACCTTTTCTATGTGAGGGACTCAATGTTTGCGTGAGAGTGATGTCACGGAAGAGGCGGGGCATCATTTGGAGATCAGATCGCGCATGCGTTGATACGACAATGACGTTAGCTTCATGCTGGATACTGGCGCTCCACGGTGTAACGGCGATTAGCTCAAGGCTAATCCGATTTATGAACGCTAATTTCGGCCAGCCGTTCTCTACGACTCCCTCCTCAAGCGCTCGGAGGTTCACTTAGGGCTTACTCCGGGGTTAGAGCCGGCGTAAGCGGCCTTAGAACCGGCGTTAGAGCCGGCTCTATCACCTTACTCCGGCGTTAGCTCCGCCGTTAGCTCCGCTTCCTCCTCAAGCCCTCGGAGGTTCACTTATGGCTCTGACGCCGGTGTTACCGGCGTTTATCTAAAGGTTTATCCGGTTTATGAACGCTAATTTCGGCCAGCCGTTCTCTACTGCTCCCTCCTCAGGTTCACTTAGGCCTTATTCCGGTACTAAGGCTGCTAACTCCGGCTCTAACGCTGGTGCTAAGGCCGCTAACTCCGGCTCTAACGCCGGTTACTCCAATTCTAACCCCGCAGTAAGCCCTAAGTGAACCTCCGAGCGCTTGAGGAGGGAGTCGTAGAGAACGTCTGGCCGAAATTAGCGTTCAGAAATCGGATTAGCCTTGAGCTAAGCGCCGCTAACACCGTGGAGCTCCAGTATCCAGCATGAAGCTGACGTCATTGTCGTATCAACGCATGCGCGAACTGATCTCCAAATGATGCCCCGCCTCTTCCGTGACATCACTCACATACAAACATTGAGTCTCCCTCACATACAAAAGGTGAGTCTATATTTTATTAGTTCATATGTGCAATCTTAGTCTTTTATGTATGCGTGTGAGAAAACTTGCATATGTGTGTGACATTTTAATAGTATATATGTGCTATTTTAATATTCTGTGTGTGTGAGAGTTTTTAGTAGTGTGTGAGAGACAAAACACAGTTTTTGTCCTAAACGGCCCCTCACATCTGCATTCGTCACACACAGAAACATCTATCAGCTCTGTAACGTCATGATGCTCTTTGCCACCATTTGTTGCGACCGCGATGATATGAAATTTATTTTCTGGTATTTTCAGTAAAGCTACCATCTAAAGCCGCCCGCAGTGTTCAGTCTCTCCGTTTATCTGTATAAATAACCCCGCCGGACTCCAGGCATCGCTGCCGTCATTTTAAGATGCTTATTGGTCCCCCGGAAAAAGACAAAAACCCGAACATTATCATGACTCGATAAAATCCTCCCAGGCCGAACTTGAAAACTGGACGTTATGCTGCTAACACTTAGCTTTCGTCAACAACTCAGGCGGAAGTGAGAACGTAAATAAAGTCCCGGCCGGAACACGGTGCGCTAAATAATAACACATAATATAACGAGGCTTCGAGGCGGATCAGTTTTCCTCGAGGAATTTTTATAATCGAGATACTGGAATCACTCGAGGAATCGTTTCAGCCCTAAATTCATCTGAAATACATAGTGTGCTGCAAAAACACAAAGTCTTACCAAGTGATTTTGAAGTAGTTTCTAGTGAAAATATCTAAGTTCACTTGAAATAAGACAAACTAATTACGAGTCATTTTCTAACAAGAGATAGAAGCTTGTTTTGAGTCAATAACCTCTTAATATTGATGAAAAAGTTCTAGTTCAGTTCGTCGAATATTCCTCTGTGCCGTTACCTAGCAACCCCAGCCACGCCCAGCCCGTTACCTAGCAACACAGTTCTATGGAACTAGAACTTTATCGTCACTATATTGTATATTTCGTCCTGAAAAGTTTATTTTAAGCTAGTTTGTCTTATTCCAAGTAACTAGACCAAAATCGCTTGGTAAGACTTTGTGTTTTTGCAGTGTAAGTGCTTTTCACAGACATAAAATGACAAAGCGCCGTATAACAAAAAACAACCTTGAAATTGTACAAAGCATAAAGCAAGCAAGAAAATCTGTTAAAAGAAAAATAATTACAACAGGTCGGGTTGTCCGGTTCCATAAGAGCCCATGAACTTACAAAACGTGAAGTTTACAAAACAAAAATTAAATATCATCTCTTATCTAAATCTTCTATCTTTAGGTGAGCCCACAGATTGTCTCTCATTAAGCCAATATTAGGTCGAATTGTAAGTGTTCTTGTTGCCAAGACCATCTAACCCGGAACAACAGCAAACTAATATGAGAGCTTTAGTTAAAGGGGCAGCATTATATATTCTCCAGGCATATATTTATTTGATTGTGGCCTCTGTCTCTTTAAGAAACTCCTGCCTTCAGGATGTTGTCACAACATGGTTCCTCCAATAACCCTATAACAACTTTTTTATTTTTATTTTTTACGAGCTTTTCACTGTGTAGTAACTCCTATAATGAGCTCAGATGTTCCATCAGATGTTTGCTAATTGCTGCTGGCTAGTCTGAAGGAGCTGAGAGGAGGAGTTAAGGCTCGGAAACTGCAGCTCGGAGGAGGAGCTGCGCCTCGAAGGCGGAGCTAGGTCCACCAAGGTGTTTTCAGCTGAATGGTTGCCATGGAGATCAAATAATTTCTCAAACAAGCATGTAAGAATCAAAGTAACACTCCAGGAAATAATATAACAACAAGATGCAAAGCTCAAAAAAGTTGATTAGTTAAATTTAATAACATCTACACTAGTTAGTTTCCAGCTACATTTCAGTGAACCCAAACTTTTATGCAAGCAGAACCTCAACCACATGCTTGTCCAACACATTCTTACAAATTAAATGGACGATTTATGGAGCAGATATCCAGGTGGATGTTAACCGACGTGGCTTTGTCTGCAGGCGGATTGGAAAGAGGCGACACGGTTGGAGGCGAAGGACTCAAAGCAGCGTTGCTTCTTTCCGAGTGATGTAGAGTCAGAAAACCCCCCGTATATTTGCGGAAGAAGATGTTTCCTCGCCTTGTTTCTCCTCCTTCGAGTCGGCAGCACATTGGAGCACAGGTGGAGGCAATAAAATATTCAAAGTAAAGAAAGTTTACTGGTTGAATTTGAATGCAGGCAGGAGCTTCACGCTAGGCTGCAGTGAAACAAAAAGATGATGTAGCTGTGTGGTAAAAAAAAAAATCCAAACCGTGAGACGGTCACGACCAAACATCCACAGCAGACGACACCAATACGTATCAAATAGTATTCAAGTAAAAGTATCACTACTTCAGCATATTTTTACTCAAGTAAAAGTAAAAAGAAGCCATGCAAGGAATTACTCAATTAAGAGTAAAAAGTATTTGGTAGAAAGTCTACTAAAGTACTGAGTAACTGATTTAATTATTTAATATGTAAAAATCACATAAGAAGGACCAAAATATAAAGTTAAGTGGAGATTTAAGTATTTTAAAGGACGAAAAAGACAATAATTCATATCAGTGACAAGATTTTTTTTTTTCCCCAAATCAGTTTCTTTCAGTAAAACAAATTTATAACTGCAGTGTGTGTCTGGTGAATTTCTGGTTAAAACGTGTTTGTTTTTCATTCAGGGAGTAGAAAATCCAGAAATTTTACTCAAGTAATACTTCATAACAAAATTACTCAAGTAAAAGTAAAAAGTAAATTTTTTCAGAAAAGTTCCTCAAGTGAGTGTAAATGCAACCAGTTGCTACGAAAACTCTGCGTATCCAAAGGAGGTTTGATACAAAATGAAGGACAAAAGGTGTCAAATTAGAGAGAGAAAATTACAATTTTGTATTTTTTAGGGTTGGAAATCATCTTCAGCATTTAAGGCAAAAGGTTGGGTTGAATCAGGAATCAACAGAAACTTTCTGAAAGCTAAAATGTCTTCGGTTTTTGAGAGGATTCACAGGGACAACTTGCCAACTTCCAACAGAAATATCCCAGATAACATTTAAACCCAGGATTTTCAGGCTGTGAGGCGGCAGGGCAGGCGCACACAGTGAGGGGAAATTCAAGTCCACATTAACCCTAATCTTTGCTACGCTAAGCGAGCTAGCACAATAACAAAACGGAAAAGAAACATCATCAGTAATGACCTCAGAGACGCAGTTACTGGGAAGGGTTGTAACGCCACTTCAGCCTATTTGAAATCTGACTTTGTCCTTTCCATAGATGTAAGTAAAGCAGAAACGTTTGGTCAGAAACATTTTGGCACAAACACACAACCGTTGGCGTTTTTGGAGACTCGGCACCTTTAATTGATTCACCGGACTAAAAACTCCATTCTGTACCAAAGTATTATAGACAAACACGGCGTTATAGGTCCAAACTGGGTCATCAATGAGACAATCATCCAAACTACCAATGAAAATCCACAACAGAAGGACTGAAAAAGAAAAAAAAAAAAAAAAAAACAAGATAGGATCAAAAATGTGAACTGAAGAAGTGATAAGAAGAAGTGGTAAGAAGAGTCGGTCAAAATACTCCACTGGTATATCTGGGTGTACTTATTTTTTTCCATTATGACACTAAAAGTAACTTTTGACTATATGAACCTGAGAGGGTAAAGTCTATGTGTACGTAGGAAGAAACTTATTAAGCTGTCAGATCACAAATCACAAATGTAGTAAAATGAGATGGCTTTAGTTTTGCATTGCTGATGTAAAAACACACAACAGGATTTCCATTTTCTTCTTTGCCCAAACTACGACTTCACTGTTGAAAACGCACAACTTTTATCCTAAAGCTCTTCTGTAAATATGTTGTTGAGAGCGTCGTCTCTTCTGCAGCATCACAACCAGGGGCCTAAAAAGGCTCAGCACTGCAAAAACACAAAATCGTACCCAGTAGCTTTAGTCTAGTTTCTAGTGAAAATATCTCATTACACTTGAAATAAGACAAACTAACTTACAAGCAACTTTTTCAGGACATATAGAAGCTTGTTTTAAGTACATAATTCACTTAGAACATGGGGAAAATGTGTGATAAGTGAAGTAATCTACCAATGGAACTAGAACTGGGTTGCTAGGTAACGGGCTGGGGTTGCTAGGTAACGGCTCAGTGGAATGTTCTACCAATGGAAGTAGAATTTTGAGCCAACATTATTTATGTAAAACAAGCTTATTTATGTTTCTGGAAAATGACGTGTACGTTAGTTTGTCTTATTAGCAAGATGCCAAGATGCTCTAGAAACCAGACAAAAATTACTGGGTAAGATTTTGTGTTTTTGCAGTGAACACAGCCTGATAGAGAAGGATGGTTCTGTTCTGGGGACGACTGTGGAACGATATAGAGAAGGATTCTTCAAAAAAATCAAGAAAATAATGGACTATCCTGACCAGCGTCTTCATGAGACCGTCTTCAGTCAAAGGCCTCTTCAGATTCGCTGTAATACTGACTGCTACCTGCCATCTACAACAAAGCTTTGAAGACTTTGAGTCAACAACATTTAATTTCACTTTTGAATCAATAAAATATTTTTGAATTTGCAGAAATAATGTCTACTTGCTGAATATCCTACTCTAAAAATAAAATGCAGTCATAGCATGAATACCAGAAGGTTTCTGCTACTAAAATCTCTGAAGAAACATCGGTCTATTTTTAAAAATGTATTATGAGAAGGCAGATTAGCACAACATTAGCTTGTGAGGTTGCCAAAGTTCCTTTAAAAAGTGAATGAAGACATAATTAGTCATTATTATGGTTACTGTAGAGATCAAGAAGTATTGGGTAAGTCCATCAGGATCTACTTTGGTCACTTCACTACAGAATTGGACCAATCTGTCTCTGCAGCTCATTCAGTTTTCAGGTCTTCCATGTGTCCACTAAATTATGGAGTTCCTCAAGGTTCTGCTCTGGTGTCTTTGTTGTTTCTGTTGCGCCTGCTCTCGCGTCGGCATAATTTAACATCTTAAAAAGCCATTTTTGTGTTAAATTTCAGTTACACGTCTCTTTGAGGTAAAAACTTTAGAACAATGTAGCATTCTAGAATATCTCTGAAAATGGCAAATGCTGTGAAACTGGGATTTTTGTCCACACAATCTCTTACTGACTTCATTTTAATACCCAACTTTGAAATACATAAAATAAATTAGGAATAACAGGTTACATGCAAACATGGAGGTTTCAAATGTGTTCTTTTGGGACAGAAATACGCTAAATATATCATCAAAACCACCACAACAAGGACAAGGTTCCTACAAAAAAACCTTTTCAAAACAATATTCACTTCTTCTCTTTATGCTAATCTGTTTGCGCACAGCACTCGCCATCAAAAGTAGCAGCTATGTGGGTTTTTCAGACGCCCAAACCAAACAATACCCTTTGTCAGCACAATTCAACCACACAATGCATTTATTTGTCAAACTGCCTTTGACTGAATCCCCCTAAAGGCTCCTTCCCCCAATACTCTTAGGTGACACTGAAACACAAAACCATGGAGTGCAACTCTCCAAAAGTAAAGAAAATAATTCAGAAAGGAACTGCTTTTAAAGATTAGAGCATAAATTATAACACGAGACAGTCTTTGATGTCCTTTCTTAAAAGGACAAAAGCTAGCAGAGGGAATATCATCATCATCATCATCTGTGTAACTTATTGAGACGTTTTTATCAAGGGCGACTATCAGAAAAAAGCTAATATTCCCATTCTTCTTAGTTCCAGTTTGATGTCCTTCATAAAGCACCCAAACGAGTCGGAACAACGCTGACAAAAGGAATATCTGCAAAGACCACGGCTTGTGATTTTATAACATTTTATTGAGAGCGAAAGACGCATCAGACATATTGATTTTCCATCTTCCAAAATGGATGTGTAACATTTCAGAAATGAAGTTTTCAAATTATAAAAAGAAGCCTTTAGGGAAATCATCCACAAAGTGTCTTGTTTGGTTTGACAAGAGCCTGTAGACAAAAAGTATTTAAATTCAATACCATTTTGAGCGCCTCAGACATTTATGTCCCTGAAAATGTGATATCCGCGGGCAGAGAGCCCACATCATCTCTAGGAGATGTCGTCAGCTCTTGGCAAGTCGAGGAGATGCTTCCGGGTTTCGGGTTGCGCTCCGTCCTGCTTGTGGCTTTACGCGGGGTCACCGTGTCACGGCTGGAAATCTGAATTGAAGCACTTCATCTAAATAAGCCAGGCTATCATGTTTGTCCACATGGGAAGGAAGCACATTAACGTTGCTCCCGCTTTCAGAGGGACAGCGCATTTATACAGCTGTATTTGCTTTTAATAAAGTCAGCAGAAGCACGGAGCCAACCTGGGACCACATTTCCTGTCCACAGAGCTGACATTAATGCTTTGATCACTTGCTCTGCAACAACAAACACTTAGACCTCTGCTAGCTGCCTTCACAGCCCAGGGGGAACGCCAACGAATCCTTTTTTAGGTTTACAAACATTCAAATATATATATATATATATATATATATAAATACGCCTGAATTGGCACTGAGGGACCAAACAAAAAGAGAGATACATCTTTATATCCAACCATTTCATAAACCAGGGAGAAATTCTTCTAGGTTAAGCTAACAGCTACTCAATCAAACAACTACTTGAGTTATCATTAATTGGATAACTTAAGTAGTTATCCAATTAACTACTTGGATAAGCAGTTAATTAGCTAGTAAGCTACTCAAGATAATAGCTATTTCATTTATCAGCTACACAAGCTAACAAGCTACTTGAGCTAACAAGTACTCAAATTCAGCAATTCAAGCCAACATCCTAGCCACGTTTACAGCTACTCAAGCTAACAGCTATTTGAGATTTCGTTAATTCAAGCTGCAGTTATACAAGCTGTCACTGAAACTAACAAGCTACATGAGCTAACAAGTGTTCACATTTAGCTGCTTGTGCTAACATCTAGCCAAGTTAACAGCTACTCGAGCTCACAGACCATTAAGCTGACAGCCAAATCAAGCTAAAAGTTATACAAGCTAACATCTGAGCAGACAGCTAAACTAACAAGTCACAGGAAGAGGGTTAATTTAACAAAAATACAAAATTTACCTAGCAGTTTCATCAAAAAGTGCATGTTGTACTACATAGTTGTGTAGTTTTATAAATATTTCTATGCCTGTTTATAGTGATGAAACTGATTGCGATACAGCTTCAAACAATCATCCATTTTTGACTTATTGACTCAGATTAGCCATCAGTTTTACCATATAACTTCCCCAGGAGGCTCTTGCCTAATGCCTCTAAGATACTGACTTCTCATTATTACTCTACACAAACCCACTTCACAGAAAAACATGGAAAAACCACTAATGTGGGGCAGAGATGGAACCGAAACGTCAGCCTCTGCAGACTGATTCACTTGGATAGCTTGCATCTGAATCACAGCAGCCAAACATCAGTCGAAGGCTGTCGTTTGGCTCTTGAAGCCAAACTGCTCCGACACCCGAGAACACGCCTGAGGGGTTGAAATGCACACTGCTCATTTCAACACTAAAGACTCCAGGTTTCCCATGCTGCACCTGTTACTACCTGTGAGAAAGCTCAAGCTCAGCATCAGCGAGGACAAAGCATCTTTTTCAAGCCCTTTGAATTGGAGGAGAAACGGTTCTCTGTTTGTCGTTACCCGATTTAAAGACGTGGAATGAGTAAGGTGTGCAGAAACGTGTAATTTGTCATTCAAAAGGCAGGCAAATCGTAAGGTTATAAGCAACCAGCAGATTGCCCTGCTTCCTCTGACATGGACGATGATTTATGCTGCAGATTGTCTCCTGAACCAGCAGCAAAAGCCAACTGTCTTTTACGAGCCTGCGCTGGAATTAAAGTGGCCACCGCTCCCACTTTTGATAATTCAGCCAATCGGCTAAGGTTCACTCTGACTTTACTGCTATGTAAATGCCAGCATCAGGTTCCCTGGTTGAGGCTGGGAGTGGGAGTGGCTCCCCACTCAGAGGGGAAAGGCTGTGACTCAGACTACAAGCAGGTCCTGATCCTTTGACAAACACAAAACTAATGGCAGAGATTACGGCACATTACTCTCTGTTAGCACAAGAGATAAATCTGAGAATATTGTTACAATGTACTAGAAATGTGGATGTGCAATGCAAGTGAAATATATTGATCTAAATATTGAAATATTTGAAAACATTCGTTCCAACTGCCTAGCTATATTATTCATTATTCACATTTTACAACCAATAAAACTCTAATTTTGGGGGATTTTAGTTTGATTTGCCAAAGCAAAGATAATGCATAACTGTGACATGGGAGGAATTGGTGAAAGGTTTTCAATATTTTAACAAATAACAGTGTAAAGTGCAGTTTATGCAGCCCACTAGAGTCCAAACTTAGACAGATATAGTCAGACAAGTATTCTTAATTTCGGTGGTTATTTACAAAAATTCTAGATTGGGTATTGGTGAGCCATAAGGGCAGATCTATTCAGCCTAAGTCTATGCTTTCTGCTCTGGACAATGTCATGCTTTGTCATTTATTTTACATTATATTCCCAATTCCTAATTGCCTGATTTGAAATAAAGTTTGTTTTTGTATTTTCACACGTTTGACCAAAGTAGCCAAACCTGTTATTTTTGTCCGTTTCTTTATTATTTATTTCCCATTGCCTGTTATTTTATCCTCCTAATTGCAGTGCATTGTTTTAACATGTCTGCGTATCCAAGTGTGCTGTACTGGTGCAGAGTTATCAAATAAGTTTATAATCCCTTACATTTATGTCTGTGTTTAAAAAAACAAAAACATTTTAATTCATTTCAGCAAAGTTTATCTGCATCAGATCGATATCGGTCAAAACTAAACCTCAGTAGTGAAGAAAAATGGATCAGTGCGTCTCTAATTTAGACCTGTTTTTTTAAAATTATTTCAAATACAATAATTGATTACTAATTAACACCAACTATATCAGCAAATATAGAAATTGTGAGGAAAAAAAGATTGGAAGAAAGGAGATAAAAACAAACGTTTTTCCCCACCCTTATTTATCATTCTTGAGCCACTACAAAGACGGGTATGATTTTGGAAAATAAAATAAAAAAATAAAACTACATCTTTGCACAGTTCTTGCACATTTTTCACCCAGGTAGACTTGCTGTCAAATACAACTTCAGTTCTGATAAAATCTTTAAACGTCCATCAGGTTATATCACCTTGAATCTGTTTTCCATTCTTCTGAAGAAATTCTCTTAAACTTGGACATATCACATGTCCCGGCTGGATGTAAAAATCAATCGGTGTGGGTGAGAATTGCCTTTAGTTGCACAGCATGTAATGAGTGATGCAACAGGGAGTAAGACGGGTGTTGAAGAAAATTTAGAGAGCAGTAATTATGCAGTCAAATGTTAATCGGTGCTGGCTACCCCTCCTCAGTTTTCATGTTGATGGAAATACACAAATTAGGTTAAAAGCTGTACTTACTACCAGTTTGCTGCCTGCTTACCTCCCACCTGAGTGTTAAAATGTACCAATTAATTTCACTCTTTGAAGTTTTTATCCAAGATACTCCTGGCTTTTAAATAAAAAAAAAACAAACTCCACTTTAGTCAGAACTTTGCCTGATGTGGCAGAACATACACTGCAAAAAACACAAAATCCTACCAAGTAATTTTGGTATAGTTAATAGTGTAAATATTGTAGTGAACCAACTTACAAGTAACTTTTTAGTATGATATAGAGGCGTGTTTAAAGTAAATAATTCCTTAACATTGATGAAAAAGTTCTAGTTCCATGGGAAGATTGTTTGACTTATAATATAGGAAAAATTACATAATAATCTGCAAATGGAACTAGAACTGGGTTGCTAGGTAACAGGCTGGGCTTGGCTGGGGTTGCTAGGTAACGGCGCAGTGGAATGTTCTACCAATGGATCTAATACTTTTTCATCAATGTTAAGGTATTATTTACTTAAAACAAGCTTCTGTATCTTGCTGAAATGTTAGTTTTTCAAATGTACTAAGGTATATTTGCTCTAGAAACTAGACAAAACTACTTGGTAAGATTTTGTGTTTTTGCAGTGTACTGGTGATTTTCTCTTCCTAACTTCATACCTTTCATCATTAATTTTGTACTAAACCTTCTTTGGATATCTAATAGTGTCGAGTGTCATGTTTAGGTAAATAATTTAAGTAAATAATTTCTTAAAATTGATGAAAACGTTCTAGTTCCATTGGTAGAATATTCCACTGCGCCGTTGCCTAGCAACCCCAGCCAAGCCCAGCCCGTCACCTAGCAACTGAGTTCCAGTTCCACTGGCGGATTATTTCACTTATATAACAAGACATTTTTCCCCATAAGAGTTAATTTATCTGCCAGTGGAACTTTTTTAATCAATATAAAGGAATTATTGACTTAAAACACCTGTGTGTCTTGCTAAAAAGTTACTTATAAGTTAGTGCCCTTGAAATAAGACAAAACTAAGATATTTGCACTAGAAATTAGACCGAAAATACTTGGTAAGATTTGTGTTTTTGTTGGAAATCCAAAACAAAAACTCTGCACAAGTTCAGAGTGAAAATCTCTACAGGAATCTCCACAGCGCGAAAAACTGGACCTGAACAAAAGCGAAGATCTGAGCCACCCAGACAAGCTTTCTTTTTGCCCACATTTGTCCCATTGTTTGTGACTTTAAAGCCAAACAAAGGTAGCGCTCGCTCATCGGGGCTCTTTTTTCACCTCCGACCGTCTTTGTTCGCCGTGCCGCGGCTTCGATTGTGAACAATAGGCGGTGATGCAACGCGAGAGTTTGTTTGAAAGGCCACCAAGGTGTGGCGCAGAATGAAATCCGAGAACAAGAGTCTCGTTTCATTTTTGACTCCAGCCAGACGCGCACTCACTTCACCGCCTGTATTGCCTTTAATGAGAGAAAATTTTCACAGACAAACATTATAATAGTGCTGGCAGGAATAATTACATTTCAAGCATGGTGCTAAGTGCAGACATCAGCGTGCTGGCAAATAGAAAAACTTTCCTCAGGGAACCACAGGTTTTTCAGTAGAAGGGTTTATGGCCGTTTTTACAGTCGTGCATAAATTTCAGTTTCTAAAACTGCCGGTGGAGATTATTACAAAAAACATTCTTCAAATTTCAAAACATGCCCACAAGTTGTTTTAAAAGGCAGTAAATTGCGATACAGTTTAAAACCCTCCAACTAACCCACATTTCTTCAAACAGGTGCATCTCTAAAAGTTAGAATGTCACACAAAAGTTTAATTTAATTCCATAATTTTATGTATTATGTGGCTGACAAATCTTAAGATTTATTTCTGAGTAGTTTACAGCTAAATAAAGTACAAAGTCTCAGTCTGGTTGGTAAAAAAAAGGTCACCCTGTTATATTAAAGCAGAGTGTAAATATCTGAGAAGTAAATAAAAAATGTTCTAAAAGCTAAAATGTTCATACTGACATTTATTAGGAATTAATTTATTCATTTATTTTCTAAAAACAGAAAACCACCATTAGCACACCAGGAACTAACCCACGAATAAGTAGAGGTTCACTGTAAGGTGCTAGCATTATAGATAGCTCATGTAAGGTTACATGCTAGTGCTACCAGTTAGCAACTTGCAACGTGACATCAAGGGAGCAAGATCCGGCCCGATCCCTCTGCTGGAGGGCAAAAAGCTGATCGCTAACAACAGCTACCATTGGTTTTAACTTTGGTTAAGTTGTAAACATAACGCACTAAATCTTAAATGTATATCTGATATGTAAGAGAAAAAAAAGGAACACAATGCTTTGCTACTACTTGTCATGTAGGCTAGTTATGCTAGCTTGACTATGACAACTGTGGCATGTAGATGTGCGGTGTAATTCTGTGTGTTTCAGTTCAGTTAAAATAAAAAAAAGGCGACCTAAACACCAACTCTGACAGATCATCAGGTATTTAAATTACCTAATAATCTACCACCGCTGTTAGCTTACCTAATAGCAGCAGTAGCTAATCTACCACAGCGATCACTTATTAATAATCAGAAAATAAACATCAAGCATAAACATAAAACTGTAACGGACTGAATGTTCTGTTCTTCGTGTGGGAAATGTTTGAGTGTTCTTGGGTGTTGAATCCTGAAACAAAGTTGTTGCCAGTTGCTACGGCAACGGGTCTGTGTGTAGCGTAGCCGACAGAGAGAGAGAAAACAGGGTTTTTTCCCAGTTATTCTTTAATGGTTTTTCTGCATGACTTTTCCCTTTGCTGTGGCACACTGCACTAAATTAATAATCCTTACATCTCCAGGCTTCATTTAGTCAATGGAGTTGTTCTATCGCGGCAGCGTAGCTATGGACCTCATGTGAAAGAATCGTCTTTTCACCCTCCAACATCGTGCGCATGCACAAAATTTCCGGATGTAAACAGTTACAAGCAAGGGGTCCATACCAGCATTAACACCACAGCTAATGTTAGCAGCCAACAACAGTGCAGTAGTAGGTTTAGAGAAACCTGATCTCTCGTGCAGAATTGCTGTTTCTTCAGCCCAAGATGAGGTTCAGATGTTCAGTCTGAAAACTTTATCAGCAGTTTTCTAATAGTCGTTATGCGTCTTTTTTTAAGCAACAAAATTACTTTAAAAAGTGCCACTCACCTTCAAAACCTGGATGGACTCGGGGTGTGTAGGATCCAAATTTCATCAGGACAGGAATGTCAACGCCTTGCCGCACCCATTCCACCACATGTTGGGTGTCAGGTGACCCAGACCGCCGCCCTGCTGGTGGAAAACTGCACTCCAGATCCACCCAGCCTCCAACCTTCCCGCGGACCTCTGACTTCCCACCATCAGTGGTCACTAAAGAGTTCATAAGCAGCAAAATGAGAGGCTATTTTAGGGTATCCAGGTATTATATCTACCACATTTCCACTGGAATCAATAAAGAGACACTTACAAAAGTGGCAAACGAGTACAACTGCAGCGAAAGTCTGCCAGTATGATCTTCCTGACCCCATATCTGTCAGTCAAACAACCTGCAGCATGTTCCGCCTGTTGGCAAAAGACACACAATTGTCACATTCCCATTACTTCCTTGGCTGCACATAAGATGACAGCCATCTGTGACAGCTTTCCGACCTAAGAAGACTCTAACCGAGCTGTCAGTTCCGTCATCGTTTTACAGGAAGGGGAGAGGAGAGAACTCGGGGGGTTTTTCTATAGTTTTCCGATAACTGGAACTCATCCCATATCATTACACAAATGGGAAGAGCAGCTTCTGCAGCCAGAAAGCCTGGCCTGACTCTCCTTTTCATACAACCTAATGGTATAAATGCCAAATAAATCTCTGGAGTCACGTGTTTTATTTAAAGGTGTTTGGCTGAAGGCTTTGCAGTCAAGGACAGGGACAACCATGTCAATAAAGTCCAACAAATGGTTCAGTTTTGCTTCAATGTTTGAAATGCGCGGTGAATTTTTATTCTAAAACATGCATTCATCCCGTCTAGGTTGGGATAAACCAAAGCTTTGTCACATATTTGTCACACATGCTGAATATTTGTGATGTCGTTAGAAAAATAAAAGCTGCAGCTGTAAGCAACCATCTGTTCCCTCTATGACGGGTCGGACCACCAGCTGTTTCAGCTCTTAGTGCAAAATTAGAAGACTGCTGGTTTTCAGGCTCCTACGCTGCAAAAAAACGCTGAATTTTACCAAGTATTTTTGGTGTAGTTTCTAGTGAAAATCTTAGTTTTGTCTATTTAACAAGCAGACTAAAAGTTTTTGCACAAAGTATTGGTACTGAATCGGTATCGCCAATGCCAGCTTCAATATTACTGGTCATTGGATCGGAATGGAAATTGGTGGTATCGATTTCGAAAATTGATAAGACTGATTTTCAAATTGAAAAAAAGTTCAGTTTTTGTCTTTTTTTGTGCAAAGAAAAAAGGAAAAACTGAATAAAAAGGACAGTTTTTGGGGTGGGTTGAGCATCATTAATTTTAATTTATTGTAACAACGACAAAAATACCCGCGATAAGAAATTTATCACGATGAATGTTGGGTAAGAGGAATTGAACCAGAGTAAGGCTTGAACTGGGCAGGTAAATTTAAGGTGTCAAATTCAGCGTTTTGTTTGTTTTTAAGTTTAGGACAGCATCTTAAAAATCAATCGACATAAACATGAGTTACAGTGAGATAAATGTGGGCAATCAGCTTGTCACATTCTCCACTTCCCGATTGTGATCAGCCACACTCCAGCGCCCCGGCAGCGGCCGTGCAGATCCCATTTTCAGCCCCCGCTGCCACTCCCAGGATAGTTTTTATGGCCGTCTTCATCTTTAGGGCCGGGGCAAAGTCTGAACCGGTGCAAAACAATTACGCCGGCTGCCAACAGCCGCCGTGCTCCGATCAACCCGCTCCCATGCCTCAGCAAACGGCGAGCGAGACTTTGCCCAGAATTAATGTGAAAGTTAAAACTCAATCTGCAGCCGTTCCGTTCATCACCGTCAGCTGGAGCGTAAACACGCCGATCCACAGTCCTTCACCTGCCTGGCTTCTCGCCGCCTCGCAGAAAAACTTTATGCTGAACAAACTGCTTTTGATTTAAAGTGGACAAAGGCGGTCAAGGATAAGCCGCAACGTTACGCCTCTGCGAAGAAGAAGAAGAAGAAAAACAACTGCAGCTCCAAGCCTGGCAGTCCATCACTTAGTGTCTTTCTTCAGCTTGGAGCGTTTGACAGCAAGTCAGTAATTAATTTCACAAAGCAAAACTTTCATACTGTAATATAGTTCCGACAATTATTCATTTGTTTCTGTTCATTTTCACAGATGCAGCTTACAGCTTTTGAAAACTCAAAATTCAATCTCTCAGAAATGTTTAATTTAAATAGGAGTAATAAAAACGGATAATAGAGTGTTGCAATGGAAAGTTGAGTGGAAGGAAAAACGTAGGGTTTCAAATATTGATCACTTTAATGGTCATGTTTGTGGACTGCAGGAAGCCGGAGTACCCGGAGAGCACGCCGTTGTTTCTGCAAGCTAACAATGCTAACAATGGCTAATAGCATTGAAAGTAATATTAGTTGGTTTTAATGTACCAAATATCGAGATTTCTGGCTTTTTATGTTATTTTATCGATATCTGCAACTATTTGGATGGAGTTTTTATTGGGGGGGGGAGCCCAAAATACTAAACCTAAAAAACAAAATGATGTTTTTTTGTTTGTTTTTTTTCATTCTTTGTTGATACTTGTTGCTTTCAAAGTACTTTATAAATACGGCATTAAGATCTTCATTTGTTGCTTTTGCAGATTTTTTCCCCCCCACCACAGCTTTTTCAACTTTCCACAAATATGCCTGAACTCTGAAAAGCCGGCTTCAACAAACACTAAAAAAATGTGTTGTGAAGCTACAGTTCGCTTTTTTTCCCCAAACACACAACTACACAAAAAACTTGTAAGGAAGCAGAAGAAGAAGAAGAAGAAGAAGAAAAAACAACTGACAGCTCCGGATAAATAAATCGGTTTCTCGGGGCTTTATTGGTCACAACTGTGTGTCTGTGGCAAAACAAAAAGCACCAAAAACATAAAGAAGATACGAGGGACAGACAGAGAGGCAAACACAGCGAGAGGAAAGATAAGAGGCACGAAAAAATCTCATTAAGCTGCAGGACATTTTCTGTCATTAAATCAGAACTAAAAACCGTGAGAGCTGCCAAACAAACGCAAGGCGGCTTTGTTTGGACGCCATGGTGACTCGGAGCGTCTCCCTCGGACGTATTCTGCCTCCGTCTTGACACCGATAGCACAGCTGCGGCGCCGGCACTCGCTTTAGAGATATAATGAATGAGCAGGTAGCTCCCAAAGCAAAGCAGCTTGTCTCTCGCTGATTTATCACCTGACAGAAATAGAAATGTCAGTGACAGGCGCGCTGTTGAGATTCTGCTGCGGCCTTCTCCATCTGCGTAAGGAGACAGGCTGAATAATCAGGGCTGAAGCTCAGATTCATCAGGGAAACAAATGTTTTCCCGTCAGATTGGGTTTCTCCTCCAGGAAAAAGTTCTTCCAGCTCTTTTTACGCCATGCCAGATTATCGATTTTTACTCGGGCGCTGGCTGTTCCCTTTAAGGGAAACAAAGCACTACATTTTTTCTCAGAGCATTTCTATCTGGCAGAAACAGAATTGGACATCAACCTCTAGACGGAAACAGAAAACACTTGGAAAAAGGTAAAAAGTCGTACAACTCGGGTGAAATAATCAAGATCAAAAGTTTGAAATATGGAGTTAAATAACAGCATAATCAACTTTGACCTTTCATCTAAAAGATCTAAACGCTGCTTCACACTATAAAAACCTAATACAGTCACTAGTTATTAAGCATAATTACATTTTGCAAAAATGCAGTCATTAAAATCATTAAGCAAATACCAGGGTTTCCCCCGGTGCATTATAAGCCTGGCGGGCCACCAGGCTGGACTTGTGCCCCCACCAGGCAAAGCATTGCTTGTTTATACAAATGTTTGCATTTTTTAAGCCTTTATAGTTGGAGTTCAGGTATTAATTTTCCAATCTTCCAATAACACATAATAACTGAGTGATATTTTCACATTTCCTGTCAACTTTAAACAGTTTTTAACTCAAAAACACAAAAGCGCCGCTGGATGAATGACTGCCTTAGCGCCCAACAGACGGGCTGAGCAAGTTTCCTGGGGGAAACCTTAAAATACACATTAAATATGTCTAACAATGTTCCACTGCTAAGGCAACGTTTTAGTGTTTCGGCTGTTTTGCAGTTTTCTGGAAGCTTGTTCCAGATTTGTGCTGCACAGAATCTGAATGCTGCTTCTCTGTGTTCTGGTTCTGGGGATGTAAAAAAAAAAAAAAAAAGCCAGAACCAGAAGACCAACAGCACCAACGACGACAGCAGCAGTAGACTCAGCGATTTATGCTAGCAAGGCTAATGGCTAACTGCTCACCCCTTATATGAAGTTTTTCTGCTTTCCTGGCAAATAAATTAAAACAAAAATCATTGCATCCAGATGTGCTTTAAATTTCACAGACAAATAATAATAATAAAAGATTTTATTCACAACGCACTTTAAAGCTTATGCTATATAGCCTGTTAGCATGTTAGCTGGAGGATGACGTGGGGTTTTTATTAACATTCCTGTGTTCTCCCAATGAATCTGCTGAATTATGCTTTGCTAATTTCATGGCTTGAAATTAGATTAGTAGTGAATTAAACAGCACCTGTTAGGCAACACAAAGGAGGCTTAAAGATTCCCAAAACAAAAATAAAAAGGTATCCCATCATTAAAATCGCTAAGTAAATATCATGTCCGGATCTTAAGAAATGTTACGAACCAATGAGAAACAAAACCACTAAGATTTATTAGGCTGGAAACGGTTACAAAGCCATTCCAGAAAACCACAATCAGAGCCATTACCCACAGTAGTGACCTTCAAAAGAGAGGTCAGTCCACCAAAATTACTCCAAATACCAGAACGACATTTCACTACATGCTTAATCCAAACATTTATGATTAAACAATAAAAAGAGACTTCCAACGCAAAAAAAAACAAACAAGCTGCGACTAAAAAGAGCTTGGAGGCCAATCTGACACTTAAAAACTAAAAGGTTGATTTTGATGACTGTCTATATAAGCATGACATCATTCTCCTGACTCCGCCCCTGATTGGTCGATCGGGTCCCTTCGACGCCTCCTCTCCTGGTCGCATCGTCAAATTTCAATCACTAAATGTGTTTCTACAAGTTAAACGCTGAACTGCTTTTCATTTTTCTTTCCAGATATTTATTGTCACTTCGTCTTTTTGTGGGGGTGTTTTTCATCCATGTCGAACATAATTTTGAATCTATATTCGCATCCAAATTCAAAAATACTTTATTAATACCAAAGGAAAATTTAATGGTTAAAATTTTATTTTAATTTAATTTCATGTCTTAAATGTAAACATTTAAAAACAACTTGGCCAGATAAAACCATTAATAGGAAAGCAAAGAGACTGAAACTGGTGTTAATGTTTTTTGTTTTTTTCAAGATTTGTTTCTTTAGCTTAATTAAATCAATGTCGAATAGATTGTCCTTTAACTAATTAAATTAAACATAGCTTGCTCTGTTCAACATAAAAGCTCAAATATAAGAAAAGAAAATTTGATTCATTACTCCAGAGAATCAGCAGATGTAAAAAAAAAACTCTTTTTATTTTTCTAAGATGTGGAAATCAGCAGCAACGTAGAAGCCGAGTTAATAGAGTTGCTAATTTGTTAGGCAGGAGATTTCACTTCATAAATGTTAATGGTGCTGATACAATTCTGTTTAAAAAAAAAAAAAAAGAAAGGATTGAAAAGCACCAAGTGCAAAGTCCTGCTGTGGCCTTTAAGGATTATCGCCTTTAACCCAAATATTCCACCAGATAAGCCAGAAAAAGCACTGAAGCTATTGCCGTTTATCATTTTGGGAGCCGATTTCGTGATCACTAAATGCCCCAAATGCAAACCAGCCATTAGCAAACTCTCTCTTTTCACAGAGAGAAAGAAAAGATGAAAGATTCACCTCATCACTCGATTGGATTTTATTTCCTACTCCGCTTTTCTGATTGCCTGGATTGACAAGAAAGCTGGAGAAAAATTATCTTCTAGTTTAATTTGTTTTGGACACGCTCCACGAAAATTAAACGACAAATTGGAAGATTTTATGCAAATAATTTGGAGTTAAATTCTACAAAAAATACAAAGAACAATGTGAACAGCTGAAGAAAGTCAGCTGGTGACATTGAAATGTAGAGCTGCGTTTCATCAGCATAGTTTTGGTAACTAATCTTATTTTTTCTTCTTATAACCTCAAATAGCGAGAACAAATTGGAGGGGTCCTAGGATTAAACCTTGGGGTTCTCCAAGTTCTCTTTACAAATTAGCTTGCATTTAACAAAACATTTGTTTGATTTAAAACAAACTTTCTACAAATGGTTTATTAGATGCCAGATGAAGAGAACTTGGAGTACCCCAAGGCTTAATCTTAGGACTCCTCCAAATTGCCCTCACTATACCAGTAAGAGCAAATTGGAGGGGTCCTAATACCTGCGCAAATAAAACTTTGAGGCAAATTTGGAGCAAACTTTGAGGCAAATTTGGAGCAAACTTTGAGGCAAATTTGGAGCAAACTTTGAGGCAAATTTGGAGCAAATTTGCTGATATAGTGATCGCTATATCAGCAAGAGCAAATTGGAGGGGGTCCTAAAGCTTGTGCAAATAAAACTTTTCACAAGATTTCCTTCCTTAAATTAAGGAAATCTTGATCAATGTAGTTGTTGTGGCGTGCAACTAAAAATGTAAGGGAATGCAACGTTAATTTTTACCAATTTCAAAACAACGTGCAGCAAAGAATGTGTATTTTCAGATTGAAAAGCTATTTTAAGGAGAGAACTTAATGACAAGGTAAAAAGAAAAGTGGCTTTTCAGTATTTAACCTCGCCTGCCAGTCATGAATCTGAAGAACCAACAGCACCCTACATCAAAACGTTTAACACATGCTTTTCATATGAAAGGTCAAAGACTCAAAAATGTCAAAATATAAATTTTTAAATTTGGCCTCAAATTCCTCTGTTATCTTTTATAGCTTCCTATTCCAGCCTGTATTTAAAGTTTCATGTCATTCTTTGCCAAACTCACCATCACTGGAACGTTTGAGGCTGTAAAATGTCATGTTGGAACATCTACTGTCAGCCATCTCTCTCCAGAAAGAAATAAAAAATAAAATGCTCTTCATTGGCATTCACCCTGCTCCAACCCGGTTCGTCTTTGTTACCGTGATAAGAGTTTTCCCCAGGGAGCTTACTTTATTCAGCCTGGCCCCTGTTAATCTACATCTTATTTTTTTTTCCCATCCTTGCACATGTGTCAGAAAGGCTGGTTTTTATAAATCCAAACACGCTCCTTCCATCACAATGGGTACTCTCCGTCTGGCTCGGTTTGATGTGCACTTAGGGGGAAAATAGGACAGGCGAAATAAAGAGGGTTCCACTTTAGTGGCCATACAAACGCTTGGAGTGCAAATATTTGGCATCTTTTCTGGGAATCAAGGTGAACGCCACAATGCCTTGTTGACCTCATAGATGGAGTGACTGTAAACTCTGGCTTAGAAAGTAAAGCAGCAATATGGAGGTCAAACCAATGTCACAAAGTCAGTCTGTAACTTCACAGTGGTCACGAATTGCTTCTTTTTCTGCTGCAATAAGGGTGAAATCACGTCAACCCCGACTGGTCGGCTAGTTTAATCAGAGTCTAGTTGTTTTGCCAAGAAAGTTTGGTTCGTTTGGGGAGGTGTGAACACGTAATCGAACTCAAAAAAGCGAAATCTGGTCCGCTTACAAACCTCGGTCTTGATTCGATTTTGTTGAAGTGAACTCTGGCGCTGTTGGAATGCGTATGTGAAGCAGGAAGTGGACTACAGCACAGGGCATTCTGGGTAAAAAAAAAACAACCAAAACAAATGTGCCCTACCAAACCTGACGCTACTCCATTTCTTTTTCCATTTACAGTGTCTTCTTTATCAACCTTTAATAACAAAGAACAATCTGAAAGCCAGTCATAGTGTCCTTTTCCACAGTGAAACAAGTCGTGTACCAACATGAGCTGAAAGGCCAATCAGAGAAGAAGAAGGTTTTGCTCAAAAATGCAGACAATAGATTTCAATTTGCAACCTCCGTCTGGGGCAAGTGGCATGGACTTAAAGTTTTATTACAATGTTTTGTGGTATAAAGGTGACTATTTATTACATCTTTTTAGATAACTGTGTGGCTGTGACAAAAATACTGCTCTTGGAAAAACAATCCCATTTGTAATATGCTTCACTAGTTACATTAAAAAAGTTAATTTGTATCACCAAGCTGCACAGAGCAACCGCATCTAGTCATATTTTCAAATTTGTTGACATTTATTGATGTTTTATTTGAACGAACAGTGAAGAAAATAGTAAAACTAACAATCCAGGTAATATGGACTGCAAAAAAATCACAAAATCTCACCAACTATTTCTGTCTATTTTATAGTGCAAATATCTTAGTAGACTTGAAATAAGACAATAATTACTTACAGGGAACTTTTTAGCAAGAAATAGAAGCTTGTTTTGAGCCAAAAGTTCTAGTCCCATTGATAGAATGTTCCACTGCGCCGTTACCTAGCAACCCCAGACACGCCCAGACCGTCACCTAGCAACCCAGTTCTAGTTCCATTGGTAAATGATTTCACTTATAACAAGACATTTTTCTCATAAGTGAAATAATCTGCCAAAGGAATAAGTACTTTTTCATCAATATTAAGAAATTATTTACTTAAAACAAGCTGAAAAGTTACTTGTAAATTAGTTTTGTCTTATTTCGATTGTAATAAGAAAAAAATATAGAAACTAGACAAAGAAACTTGGTAAGATTTTGTGGTTTTGCAGTGTAAATATTAATTGAAATTCATCATGACAATGATAAATCAAAATTCTTATAAGTAGCATATCACGATAAATGATAAACGATACTATAAATGCCCCTCCCTATGTCCGATTAAGATAAAAATCAATGTTTTGGCCTTAATGATTGTTTTTAATCAATAGAAGAAAAAAAAAGTGCTTTTTGCCATTTGTATTGTGCAGACAACAACAGTATCTCATCATCTGAATAAAATAATTGTCTTTCTGTTGAAGAATATCAAGCTAACGTCCGCCCAACTTTAATCACCTCAGAACTGATTCAAGGCGAAACTGTTGTATGAAATATTAAGAGATTATTACGAGTAGGATTTTAATTTTTCAGCCAAAGGGTGTTTGAGAAGAAACCCAGAAATTAATTGGTTTTAATTTAAAGTCAGAGTCTTCTTCTTTAGATCCTGAGAGCTCAAATATGAAACTGCTCAAGGCCACAAGCTCAACTCTGTAAAGCTTTACTAATGCCTAAAATTACATTTTTTCTGTGTAAATAATATTTGAACAGCCATGTTTTATAGCCTAAGAAGCAATGTGAGGCTTTTATAAAATCCTTAATCCCAGTTTCTCAAGGTTTTAAAGAGCTCCTGTCAATATTTTGACATCAGCAGCTAATGGGCTGATGTGACCTTTGTCATATCGGTGATTTAATTCCACTTCAGTCTGCTTTAGTTGTCAAAATGAAGTGTTTACGGTACTGCTGCAGATCAAGAGGCACCATACGGGCTCTTCTCCTTCTCAGGTTAATTAATTTCCACTGAGTTCATTTTTCTGATGACGTAAACTTGGTGAGAGGGAAAAATGATCCATTAAACAGGGAGCCCAGCTGGTGCGTCGAGAGGCTCGATAGAAACCGACAAGAGAGTTTCTGAAATCGTTAAACGGGGCTCATCTGGTGACTTTATGGATATTTTTTCCAATTAACATTGGAAGATGAAGATAAATGAAGATAGACTCAACACTACAGACAAATAAATATTCCTGCAAACATTTTTTTTCTTATTTGGGAAGCAAAAACTCCCCAAAATGTTTCTTTCGTTTATTTGCATTTACTTTGAAAGTTTGCCACCTAAAAAATTTTTATATTGAACATTTTATATTTCAGTTTATCAGAAAGTCTGAAGTGCTCAATAACGCATCATAAAGGTTTCAGCCCGATAAAACCGTAGTTAAACAATGTAAAATATGTAATTTAATAATAGTAATTAAATTTAGTAATTTACAGGCACTTTACAGATTGTTGTAATAAAAAAAAAAAAAAATAGTGTAGCTTCCTTACACCTATCCAAATTAGTATGCATTTTTAAGAGCAGTATTTGCGTTCGTGAGGTACAATTGTTGTCATGCAGTCACAAACCATACAATTAATTAAAAAAGAAATAGTGACGTTTATATCTGTCAAAATAGTGCCACAAAATATCGCGATAAAACGTCCATATCGCCAGCCGATACCGTTAAACAATCGAAGAATACCAAGCTAATGTCCGCCCAACTTTCGGCCGAATTTATTCGGACAAATAAATATGATTAAATGCATTTTAGTGACACAAATCACACTTCTTTATGGCGTCCTAAAGAAGCTAAATACAAATTAGTATATATTTTTAAGAGCAGTATTTGTGTTGTGAGGTACGATTGTTGTCATGCACTCACCATTTCTTTTTAACTTAAAAAGAAATGGTGTCATTTATCTTTTATCAAAACAACACCACAAAATATCGCGATAAAACGTCCACATCGCCCACCCATACCGTTAAACAATCGAAGAATATCAGGCTAACGTCTAGCTAACGTCCGAACGTTCGCCCAACGTTAAATGCTAGTTAGCTTCCACTCGTTCGACACTTTTTAGTGGCCATTTGGAAAGAGTCTTTATTATGTTCCAGCTTGTCAGTAATTAGGCACCTTATCTTGCCTTTATGAGTCCAAAGTGCTAACCCAGTTAGTAAAGGAGAAAAAAAAACAGGAGGTTTGTGGATTTAAACCAAGAATATCAATATAAAACCGTCTCTTTTAACATTATGATAACCCAAAGAAAGTTCATTAATTTAGTTTAAGTAGTCTAGATGCCACACACGGCTCAGTATGGTTAATTCATCAACATTTAAACACTTTTGATCGTGTTTTTAGCCTTACCTGTGGTCCGCTGGTGGGTTCCCTTTAAAAATAAATCCCTCTACATGTTCCCTCCAGTCCAACTGAAGCGACGGTTTGAAACCGAGTAGGAAGAAGGTTTTGTTCCTCTGAGCGACAAAAAACCACCGGGATCCCCAGCTGTAACACGAACCTTTTCTTTTCTCGTGCGTCTTTAAGAGCCCACCGGGCAACAGGTGTTCGCTTCACGTACAGGTGACGCCTCTCCTCTTACCTCTCCGTCCCTCCCACCGCTGCTGCTGCTGCTGCTTCCTTGTTCTGCCCAACTCATCATCATCATCATCATCATGAACAGAGAGCACATCCCACCTCTGGAAGCTCCTGAATTTCAAATCCAGGGTTTGTTTGTTTGTTTGTTTGTTCAAGCTGACACGTTTCCCATTTCCAATCCCCTGATGACGTCCGTCTCAGCTGCAGCCACCAGAGGGCGCCCTTTACCTGCTGGAGGCCGAGCTGTTAAAAGTCATGAAGAAAAAATGTCACAGATATAAAAACAGTTTTTCTAAAACACGCTTCTTTTCACGTTGAGAAAAATTTTTCCCCACATTTTGGGGAAATTCGCACAATTTTCCCCCATTTTGTCACAAAATTAAACTTTCTTTCGCTTGTTTGTTAAATAAATCGAGGAAAAATGCAAACAATATTCTGAGATTTAGCAAATAACTTTGGTTATCTCAGCTGGCATAAAAAGTTGAAAAAAAGGAGTCTGATTTCATGTCAGTTACAACAAAAAAAAAAATCTTTTCGTCTATATTTAGTGTGAAATTAACTGTAAGGTGAACAAAAACATATTTTTACTCAAGTTAAAGTAAAAAGTCGCTTTCCAGATAATTAAGAGGGAAAAAGGTGCCAGAAATATTAACAGAGCAAAACATCTGATTTAAAAATGATGAAATCGGACACAAAAAAGAAAGTTTTTCCACATTTTGTACCAATTTATTTAACTTAATACCAATTTAATTAATTTGGTATTTAATTAAAATACAAATTAAAACTGGTATTTTAAAGATTAAAATAAAATGTTTTATATATTTTACATTATAAATAACTCCAAATTAAGTTAAAAGGAAAAGATTACACTATTGAACACAAAATTTAACAAATATTAGCATAGCATATGCTAATATTACTAACAAAAATGGAGTAAATTTTGAAATTAACCTCAGAAACTTTCTAGAAAAAAAACTCAGAAATTCCCAAGTTTTTTTCTCAAATATTTCTGAAATTAATCTCAAAATTTTGGATTTTTTTCTAGCAAATTTCCCAATTTTCAAACTTGATTTTTCTAGAAAATTTCAGACTTTTTGGCAGAAATTTACTCCCCTACCTCCCCCTCCTCTATAATTAACCTAACACGCTCCTGCAGCTTTGATTAAAACCTTCAATAAACCACATTTGTTAACATTTTTGACTGATTAAGTTCAAAACACGTAACATTTAATTAACAACCCAACATCTTATTTTCTGCTTCTTTGCAGCAACGTCAAAAACATTCTTTATTGTCACTTCAGCATAACGAAAAGAAACACTGCTTTTAAACATTATAAACACAGAGCAGGAGTACAAACACTTTAAAAAAATATTCCTACACACCATAAAAAATCTACTCAGGATTATAATGCAAACACTCCATCCCAGAAGAACCAGTAAGGACGAGAATATAGAGCTGCAGCCGCCTTGGAGCGACGGTAAATAAGAAATACGTTATGATTTCCGTGTCAAGTTTTTTGCAGGCCAGCTTCCTCTGCTGCTAATAAAGCAGCTTGAGTCTCTGAGGTCGGTCGTGCTTCGGCGTGGAGGCTAATAAAGCGAAGAAGAAACAAGAGCAAACAGAGCAAAGAAGAAACATCTCACAGTTATACATTTCTGCAACATTTCAGCAAAGCTCCGACGTGTCGGCCTCCGACGCTCCGTTCGTTCTGCTACATTCGATTCAGGGAGTAAACAGTCGTTCGGGTCAGTCGCCGAAGTCCGGGATGTCGTCGTAGGAGTAACCGCGGTAACCCTTGGCGGCGTAGTAGGCGATCCGGAGGTGGTAAAAGCCGGGCAGGAAGACCAGGAGGCCTATGACGATGACGGGGATGGTGCGGTCGGGATTCTAGGAGCAAAACAAAAAATAAATAAACATCAAATAGTGAGGGTGAAAATGAAAAAGCAAGGTAGGAAAATGTGAAACGGAAACACAGCAGGAGGCTTTGCTTTTATGTCAGGGTGCAGCGCTGGACCACACCACCAGATGGCAGCATCACGCAGGTGGGCGTCCCGGCTGGTTTTCAGAGATGCACTGCAGCATCACTGCAGCATTAAGGCTTCAAAACAATCTGCTTTTCTGTGTAGGTGCAGAACTAAAGCCGCAGTGCAGAACTTTAACTCCACAGCTTTAATTTTCCTGACTAAAAACAAAGGAGTTGATCTTGTTTGGTAGATAAACTCTCTCTTTCAGTGCTGGCTGTTCAAAAACTGTAATTGAGATTAAAAAAAAAAGAAAAAATAGATAAAACCAAAGTCACTCATCAATCAACTCTGACAACTTTTCAGCAAACAGAACTTCCACTTAACTAACTGTAATCCTGTAATCTGATGCTGGTAGATTTACTTCCTTTACTCGTTTAAAGAAATCAAAACTTGGAGCAAGTTAGTGAGTGAATTAGCGAATGACCAAGTTACTGAGTGAGTGGATGAGTGAGTAAGAGTCCAAGTGAGTGAGTGAAAGAGTTAGTAACTGTGTGAGTTAGCAAACAACTGAATAAGTTACCGAATGACTGAGTTACTAAGCGAGTGAATGAGTGAAAGTAAGTTAGTAAGAGTTACTAGTAACCGAGTGAGTCAGTAACTGAGTTAGCAAGCCAGCGACTCACTGAGTGAGTGAATATAACTGAGTGAACGCATTAGTGAGTAGGTATATGTGAGTGAGTTAGCGAGCTAGCAAGATATAGAGTGACTGGGTTAGTGAGAGGCTGAGCGAGTTGGCGAACAACTGAGTTACTGAGTGAGTGAGTTACTAAGAGAGTGAGTAGAAGAGTTAGTAGTAATGGAGTGAGTCAGTAATCGCGTTAGCAAGCCAGCAAATTAGCGACTTACTGAGTGAGTGAATATAAGTGAGTGAACGCATTAGTGTTAGTAGTGAGTGAGTTAGCAAGCCAGCAAGTTACTTAGTTAGCGAACAAGTTACAGAGTGAGTGAGTTAGTACGAAACTGAATGACTAACCAGATGAAAGAGTTAGTGAGTGAATGATTCTGAGCAAGTGAGTAAATGTGAGTGAACGAGTTAATAGTAAGTGACTGAGTGAGTGAGTCACCGGGGGAGTTAGTAAACAAATAAATGAGTTACTAAGCAAGTGAGAGACTGAATGAGTTAACGAGTGAGTGAGTTAGTAATGAATGAGTTAGTGAGAGTGACTGACTGACAAAAAGGCAGCTGAAGGAGCAACTTGTGTCCAATTTAAATATTTGTCGAATCCTGAAATATAAATGTCTTTCTGTCATTTTTGTTACAATCAGTGAAGCTTTTTCTTTGTCCCATCTGAGTTTTGCTTGTTTTAGCTGCAGCTTCCGAGCGTCTATTTTCAACGTCTGTCCAAAACCAGAGGCAGACGTCAGTCATGGCAGCCATTTTGAACTGCTCCAATTATCAGACTGAAAGCCGCCATGTTTGGTGCAGGTGAGGCGGCTGAAGCGTCCTCAGGTTTCACGGCTCAGCGGGTCGACTAATGGGACCAAGCCAGCCGTAAACTCTGCTCCACCTGGGCTTTTCCTGCTACGATACGGGAAAAGTATCTGTAGCACCAAGTGGCATAAATTATAAAAACAGTTCATGTGTAGCTCAGGGTGCCTGACTTACTGAAGATGTTTAAATTAAATAAAAGACTCTCTACTTTCACTAAATGGACTAAAAGTGCCACAATCCAATAAAAATCCATATAAAATGTAAAATATTTAAATAATTTCTTAATCTGATGATAGATATGTTAAGGATTCTTTTATCTTTTAATGTGATTAAGAGCATATTTTAATTATTTCACTCTTCTGTGTTGTATTATGGGCCACAAGTGCAACAACATAATTTGTTAAATATTTACATATTTAAACCTGAATTCATTATACTGTAAAATTAAATGCAAATATTTAAAAAAAAAACTATTTTGTTATTTAATATTTCCCGTTGCTACTAGCAACAACCTGTACAGATCACTGGACTGTAATGATAAAATTAAATAAAAAACACAATTATTTGGTTTTCTGTAAAATGTTTACACATTTCATAAACTATTTTTGCATTTAACTATTTAATTTTTGTATTTAATAATTTATTAAAACATCTAATATGTTTTATTTAATGAGTGCATGTAATTATAATTCTATTTAAATCATTTCTGAAGCTCATTTAGGGTTTTTCTTTGTACTCCAGTTGCTTTAACAATTTTTTTTTTCCCCAATATTTGACCATTTTTAGGCAAATATTGACAGAGGAATCATGCAGGCATATAAATGCTACATAACTAAAATGAACCAGTGGTAAAAATGCATGATTTCCAGACTGTAAATGTGGAAAAACTTCCAAGTTATTGAGCCGAATAACTCAAAAAAAAAAAAAAACTTCTAACTCACCTCAACATTGATGATCCCGGCCAGAAACAGGGCTCCCAAAATGATCAGCAAGGAGCCAATCAGGAACAAGATTACTGCCACGCCAATCGCCTTGTAAGGGATCTTTGGTGGACTCTTCTTGAACTAGTAACACAGAAAATTAAATTATTATGCAGTAAAACTAAAAAGATTTCCAATCAGCATATAATTTGGCACCAATTCAATTAAACATTTTGCACTTGAAGTTGATATCCGATACCGATATCTGTATCGGTTCTGATTCTATGCTACGTTATTTAATGGACATTATATTTATAATTCATAATTACACTTTCTGAACCATTTAACACAAGTTTGTTGCAGTTTATTTTAGGAACGCGCTGATGTGGATATTTTGGCCGATACCGATATTTCATTTTAATATTGCTTTTATTGCCGATACCCAATATTTATCAATATTATATATATTTATCGTTTTGACACCTTTGGGAAAAAAATGGCAACAAGATGGAAATTAATATTGGTTGTTAATATTCTCAGTTTTATTCTGCGAGCCGATACCAAAAAAAAGACTAATATCAGCCGATACCGATGTTAATGCCGATATATCGTATCTCTAGTTTATTTTTACATATTTGACCAAAATAATCAACTTATTGATTTGGTCACATTTTTATTATTTATTTCATTGGCTGTTACACTCCTAATTGCACTGACTGAACAAATTAAAGTTAATGCTGTAAAGTTATCAAACAAATTTGAAATTCAACGCAAAAAAAAGGGACGTTTTAAGTCAATTTAAGGCTGTTTTTCTGTGTCTGTTCGGTGTCAGACGATACTAAACCTCAGATATCGGCATCAGAAGTGAAATAAGTGGGTCAGTGATAATTCTAACTGCACAATCAATCAATAAAAATGTTAAAAACTTAAACGATGAGGCGCTGACCTGCAGGTCGATGTAGCCATCGTCGTCAGCTGCCAGTCGGGAATACTTGACCTTGTTGTTGGATAATCCAGCTGCCAACATGTTGCTTCCAGCTGCCGTTAGCGTAGCATAACAGCTGTTTGGGGAGAGAAACACAGGCTGGTAGTCCCAGTCATTCACGGCTTTTTACATGAGTTCTGATTAACCCAAACAAGCAGAAACCTGGCAAATGAACAAGGTCGATATAAAGTCTGGAAAAGTTTAGCAGTAGTTTAGCAACATCAGGAAGTACATCTGTATTTGTAACGCTTATTTCCTGTCCGACTGCTTAATGGTTGCATTCAACCGTCCACCTCCTTAAAGTTTTAAAACTTTAACTTTTTAAATATTAACTCTTTTAAAACTAGAAAAATTGAACGGAGAACTCCAGAAATTTGAGTAAAAAAATAAAAATAAAAATGTGCAAACTCTTACTAAACAAAGCGTTAACATGAACGAAGCAATTGGTTTACAAGCGAGGTCGCTACAGATTTTCCTTTTCAATATTTTAAACTTTTTCATTATTATGAAATTCAGTTAATAGTTTCTTATCTAAATGGTCATTTACTGCTTTCCATATTTATTTAGGTTCTCAGACAAACAAAACAAGACAATGACATCTAAAACGTTCATCTAAAATCTAAATATGAAGAGATGAAAAGGTTTTTTTTTCAGAGTAAAAATGACCTCATTGAAACATGTTTCTTATAAAATCCACATTTTCTATTGAAATAAAAAAAAAAAAAAAGGGAAGAGAATCTGGAGCAAGTTTTGGGTTCCCAATAAGACAAAAACTAGAAAAGGTGAATAATGTGTTTGGATTTTAATAGTTCGTAAACTGTTTGGCTTTAAATAAACATATCTGAACCAAATTGGAGACAATAAGTTAACTCATTGCTAATTGTTTTGTAAATACGCACCTTGTTAGGGTGGTTTACACAACTAATCGTAGAAATTATTTCACGAAATTCAAGCTTTTAACTGCCAAAAATAACTGGAGAGAAGAGAAAGTGTGGAAACATTAACACAGTTTAATCTTTTTGGCAGATATAAAAACTTGTAGGAGTAAAATATCACACTTTTCCAGGCAGCAAAGGAAACTTCAGTTTATAATAAAACATTCTGAAGCTGTTGAGCTTAAATCCTTGAAAAAGACTTTGCTAAAAAAAAAAATCCAGACATGAGCAACACATTATATGTTTAAAAAAACATCCTTGAAAAGGCCAGGATGTAAACAGGAGAGAAAATGTAACCCTGCTAGCTAACAGACAGGCTTTTTACTGTGTTATCAGTGTCTACAGAGACTCATTTTATTCATCTGAATAGAAGAACATGGATCTAGTTTATACCTAATGGATTGAAAATATTCTCAAATTGCGTTTGTATGTTGTCAAAGTTACGTCTTTGTACATTTTTATTGCTAAAAACTGAGTGAAAAAAAAAAAGCTGAGGGGATTAGCTGCCTTGTGCCTTTTGTGATGTCATGATTAAAGCCTAGTCTTGTGAAGGTAGTTGATCTCTTGGTCAAATAATTACGATAAAACTAGCAGGAAAACTGAATAAAGCAGCTTCTATAGGTAGGAGCTGAAGCTAAAGTAAATTTTATTGGTTATAATAATAAATCTGAGTAGCAGCTTTAAGTTGCAAATCGCCTTAAAAAGGACGTAATAGTAAAAGATGAGATTTTTAATACAAGTTTAATCAGTCGTCAAACTGAGGATATTTTTAAACGGCGTCCGGGTCTCATACTGAATTAGGAGCATTTTTAAAACGCTTAGCTAATTTATGAAGGGATATTCGCTCAATTAAAAGGCTCTTGGTTGAGTTTACCGTTTTAGCTGCCTAATTAGCTCAAGCATTAGCCTCCAACAAGTTATGCTGGGAGACAAAAAAACGAAGTACAAAAATAGACGAAACCCACTGCTTTAGTTCCGCCGCTGACTCCCTTACCTTTACACACGGCAGAATAAACCCAATCAGCCTCGCTGTGTTGCTAAGTTCTGTCCCATCCACAGTGTTTCCATTGAGGGGAAAAAACTTCCTTGTTTTTCCTTCACGGCGCATGCGCACATCCAAATCCCGTTGGTTTCTTGCCTGGTCGCGTTCACGTCGCGCCGTGATTTAAAGAGGAAGGAGACAATTAATGGAATCTGTAATTAGTTTTTAGAAAGATAATTTATCAGCGTTACTGTGACTGAAACGAATTTTTTTAAGATATATTTTTAAATATATTTTAAGGGTGAATATTACCACTACATAAACTGTACACGTGGACGAACAGCTGAACGTAGATGCCACAGTGTACGGCAAAGCGTGCCGTACTTTACCGTACCGTAAATTGCACCGTTATTACTGTTATTTTTCGAGTTTTGTAAATTCTCTGAGGTTCAAAAAAGTCAAACATATGGAAGCCCATTTCCGCCATTCTGTTAAAAAAAAATAAAATAAATTATCTCATTATAATGAGATACTATCTCATTTTAATGAGATAGTTTCTCATTATATTATAATGAGATGAAATAAATTATCTCATTATAATGAGATAATTCATTTAATTTTTTTTAACATAGTGGCGGAAATGGGCTTCCATACAAAAGTTCTGAGATTTTTCTAGGAAATGTTTTAACTTTTGAAACCCAGAAATGTTTGTTTTTTCTGAAAAATGTCTCAGATTATTTTTATTTTTTGCAGAAATTAATTCTTTTTTTTTTTTTACATATCTGCAATGGCCCCAATACACTTGTTGTCACAGATTTGCTACAAAATAGTGAAAAAAATATTTTATATTAGCTTGTGTTGTTAGCAATATTAACTTTTTTAACTAGCATTTCTGACTGGCTTTTGGATATGCTGATTTAGTTAGGATGGATGTTATTCCTGAAGTTTCTGAAACAGGAAACTTCATTTAAGTCTCATTTAATGTCAGACGAAGGTAGTCATAAAATGTAGTTATTTGTTGTTTTTTTTTTTTACATCTGCTGACAGATGAATGATATGTAGAAAAATGATTGCTCATTCAGCTTAAAGAGTTGTTTACTGAGACACTTCTATTGCATCCTTGAAAACAATATGCTGACTTTTGTTCCATGAAAAGCCTCCCACCTCCGACTGCAGGGAACAATCTAAAATTTACCGTCTGTCTCCGCACATGGCAGGAAACCAAGGACGTCCCATAACAACGAACGGCGCTCAGCCACAAACTCCTCACCGTCATAAATAAGGCGACACAATTAAAGCAGCAACACTTTAATCATTGTGAGAACCACAAACAGGAAAAATAAAAAAAAATTTAATGTTAGAAGCTTTGACCATCACTACTGCAGGAATGAAGAACTTCATACTGCATGTCAGCAACATCCTTTTGTTTCTATTTTAAATCAGACGCAACATCAGCACAGCTGAGGATTTATGAAGAAACATGAGTCTGTTTAGTAATACTATTCCTGGATTACGAGCTGACAGTTGTTACTTAACATCCGAGCTGTTACAATTAATAAAACAGATGCAATTAAAAAACCTCTTAAAGGGGCAGTATTATGTTTTCCAGGCACATAGTGCCATTTTGTAGAGCAATTAAGTAACTAAGTTACCTTCAGTTGTTGCAAAAATGCCATATATAAAATTTGACTTAAAAGAAAATTTACCTTGTAAATTAATGCCTTGAAATTGGGCCTCTGTCTCTGTAAGAAGCTCCTGCTCTTCCTGAAACTCCGCCTCTTTTAATCCTTTAACTGAATTTTTACCAGCGTTTCACAGAGAAGTAGCTCGTTTAATGAGCTCAGGTGTTTGCTAATTGCTGCTGGCTAGTTTGAAGGTGATGAATGGGGGGGTTATGGCTTAGAAACTGCAGCTCTGAGGAGGAGCTGCGTCTCGAAGGCGGAGCTAGGTCCGATCGGGTGTTTTGTACAGCTGAATGGTTGCCATGGAGATTAAATGATTTCTCAAACATGCATGAAAGAATCAAAGCCAGGTTTTCTAACATTATGACATGACGTAAAGCTCAAAGAAGTAAACTTTACACAATACTGCCCCATTAAGACATCAATATATGATCTCATGGCTGTTTAATAACAGATTCTGGTTTTCTGCGCCCTAAAAAGTGGCTGCTGGAATCGAATCCCTGCATTTCTTCCAAGCCGCATTTGCTGGTATGGAAAATATCAAATGTCTAGCAAGGTCCTATTCTCACTGCTGACAAAACCTGAGCTCCTGCTGCTGTGACGGTTAAAAATAAAAACCTCTGTGAGGCAGAAAGGCTCGTCTTGCTGTGGGAGGGCTGGCAGGAAACTCAGCTCACCTCGGACTCCTGAGTTCCCAACAGCTTTTGATTTATCTGAACATCTCTTAGTCTCATTTTAGACCTCAGAGATCATGTTAGAGCCTTGTAACCCAATATGAAGCAAAACAAACATTTCTATGAGAGGTCTGCAGGATTTCTGCGTCTAGGAAATCAGATTTGACCTAAACTGGATGAACTCCTCTGGACAAATGGGAGGAAACATGTTGAAACGACAACTATTAGTTATGAACTCCAGAAATCTGCTATTTACAAAACAGTGGTATAGAATAAAGAAGCCAAAATATGTCACATAAGACCAAAACTGATTGTTTTAAACATGCAAAACATCATCCAATCAGCATAATGTATCAAGATTTTTTAATTTCCATATATACACAGTAAAAGTCCTAAATTCTTAAGATTTTAAAATTGGTTATCCAAACTTTCTGAATATCCTCCGATGTTATTTTCTTCTTTCTGTGGCTTTTTCCCTCATTTCAACCATTTTCTGTGTTTGTGCAGCCGGTCTTTGTGAGCTGCAGTGTTTCCATGTAAAAATATCAAGTGAAATTTATTCTTACAACATAAATTAACGAATCTGAAACCAATCGAAACAATAGAGGCATTTTCTAAACCACATAATCTAATTTCTTCATTCCAAGCAGATATCATTACTCGTGATACTGGTTCATCAGCCAAATGAATTTTCCCTTGCAGTCTTGTGTCGGCTATTATAGCTTTAATCTGTGTTGTTTTGACCGTTTCCCCTTCCACATCTTTCCGTCCCGCAGTGTAATCCGGACAGCACAAACATACCAAAGGTCTCAACTGAGCTGCACAAAAATATAACAAGGAAGCCCACAACCTCCTTTTTCTTCTTTTAATTGTAAAGTTTTGTATTTGACTCTGGCGTTTTTTTCCCTTTCCAAATGTATTTTGACAGCATCTTATCCCGTTCTACAGATTGCTTAGAGGGTGCGGGAACTGGCAGGGATTGAAATAAAAACAACATTCGGGGAAGGAAGTTTAATCCAACTGACTCGATCCTGGAGGTCGAAACAAGGTATGGCCTTCCATCTTTGGATATCCGACTTTATGCCAATGTCCAGGGAGGCATAATGGGCCTCAAACATTTGGGTCACGATGTACCACCACCCCCCAGACACCCAACGCCACACGCATCCCATTTTCATCATAATTTACCATTGGTACCTGGGTTTTGCTCACATTAACGCTGAAAACAAACCGAATCCTGATAAGATTTTCATTATTTTGGGGAAAAAAACTGCGTAGGATGAGATATAACAAGTAAGTCATCAGCAAATAGTGCCAGTTTTTGCTCCCCTCCTGTGGTTCTTACTCCAATCACATCCTGTCTCTGTCTGGTCTGATCCATTGGCTCAATGGTTCTATGAACAAGGCGAAGAGGAGCAGCAACGCTGTAATTCACTTATGCAAATTATTGTCATTTTGGTTCTTAAAATACCAACATTTCCACTTAAATTTAAATATTAAATCTTTCAAATTATATCAGTAACTCTGTAGACTTATTACCAAATACCTTTTTACTCTTACTTGAGTAATTTTTACTTTGACTTGAGTAAAAATACTACTGGAGTACAACTTTTGCAAGTCTCGTAATTTTTTTCTTTTATTGAAAGAAACTGATTTGGAAACATTTTTCTTTTACTTGATTTGTTCCTTTTTGTTGCTTAAACTAATTATTGTCAATTTTGTCCTTAAAATACCAAAAATTTCCATTTAACTTAACATTCTGGTCCGTCGGCTGATGTAATTTTTAAACATTAAACAATTTGATCAGTTACTCAGCACTTGAGTCGCCTTTTTACCAAATACGTTTTACTCTGGAGTCATTTATTTTTTACCTTTACTTGAGTAAAAACATGTCGAGCTAACGCTACTCTGCCCACCTCTGAATGTAATCAAGTAAATGTTAGTTGTAACTACCCAGTTCTGGTTTCACTTTCCCTCTTCCGGAGCCAGCGGCGTGACGATGCGAACCGTTAACGGAGGTCAGGACGCGCCAAACGCATCAATAACATCATGTCATGATAGACAGGCTGCTTCTTCTCTCGGGTTATTGTTTCGGGCTGATTTATTTATAGCCTCTTCGACGGATCAGCAACTTCACCACAGGTGTCTGAGGCATCTGTGATCAAACTTTCCCCTCCTTCAACTCTGCCTCAGACGCAGAGGTAATATATTTATCTTCAGCGACAGAGATGTCTCGTGTGTCTGCTGCCGCTGGCCGAATCGATCTGAGTTATAGATCTTCCCTGCTGTGTGGTTTTCTGTTGCAACTTTTTTGCTGTGCATTTTTCTCACGTCGTCCTCCTTGAATTCTGAATTGTGTTTTTCCAGTTGCTTAAAAATGGGGGAAACGATGGGGATGGTTGTTAAGAAGCAGACGTGTAATTGTTAGAAGCGAAGGATTATAGAGTCCAGGACTTGCAAATAGAAAGCTTTTCGAACAGCGACCAATTTCCTCAGGATTGGATGTTCCAGCCAATTCACTCCAAGGTCGCCCACATGTAATGATTTCTGAAATTGCAAAAAACCCAACATGTCCATCTCAGACTCTACAGGCTTCAGTTTGCATGTTAAATGTTTACATTTTTGACAAGATGACAGCGTAACGGTGGGCATTCATCGCATCGTTTACCATTTATCGTGATCAAAATAAGAATTTTAATTTATTGTTGTCATGAAAAATTCAAATTAATGATGTTGAAAGTCATCAGGATTGTTAGCTTTACCACTTTCTCCACTGTTTTTACAATAAAGTATCAATAAATATGAAAATATTTGTGTAGGTCAGTGACGCAAATCCAGGGTTTCCCCCAGAAAACTTGGGCTTTCAGGCAGCCATTCATCCAGCCACCCGCCGTATTTTTGAATTAAAAAACGTTTAAAATTGACAGGAAATTTGAAAATATCACTTCATAATTTGTGTTATTGGAGAAACAACACCTGAACACCAACTACAAAGTCTTAAAAAATGCAAACGTTTTTAAAATCTTAAATAAATAAGCAACGCTTAGCCTGGGGGACACACAATTAAAGCCTGGTGGCCCGCCAGGCTTATAATGCACTGAGGGAAACCTTGAATTCCAATTAATGATGTTTAAAATTGTCAGGATTGTTAGCTTTACTATTTTCTCCACTGTTTTTACAATTAAAGTATCAATAAATATGAAAATATTTGTGCAGGTCAGTGAAGGTCGAGACACCGAATTGGTCCACCGCGTTTCTGTATTAAAAGATGTAAAGTCTATAGGAAATTTAAAATATTACAGGGTAATTACATTATTCCTTTTTTTGTTTTTATTTTCTGAAGCTCTCCCTCTGGTCACTTTTATTGTCATAAACTCCCATTAGATTTCACTCACTATTCCTGTTGTTTGAAAAAACGACTCAGTGTTGCATTTAATTCGTCAATCCTCCTTTTTCCTTCCATTTCTCTGCAGATTTCATGACTGAAACTATAAACTTTACATAACCTGCAGCCGAGCCGCTGTTTGGGGAGTTTCTGCGTATTTTCTGCTACCTTTCTAGAAGCAAATATCAGAACTCCTTAAAGGTCAGATTCCTCGCCGTCTTGGCAGACGGGCATCTGGAAGAGGCATTATTGCACCACGATTCCCACTGCATCCCCTCATAACTGATGTTGTCTCGCTTTGGCCGACTGCAGGCATTAAACCGATTACACTTCGCAGAGTCTTCCTCTCTCTCTCCATGTCTGCTGCCAGGGGGAAGACAAACACAGCCTCCACTTAGCAAGGAAATATGTTTTGTTGCTATCAGCTTCAGCTGGTTAAATACTAAATTATTCATAGGTAGATAATGGTTTGTGTTGGTGAGATTAGAGTTCCTAGTTGTGCCTCCATTTTTTGTGTTTTGGCGGCGACGATATGCCTTTCAATGAACGTCAAGTTAAGAGGAAATTAAGGGTAGGAATTTATCATTTTGCCTATCATTTATCATGATCAAGATAAGACTTTTGATTTATTATTTTCATGAGAAAACCTCCAAAAACTGTCCTCATTGCCAGGATTGTTAGTTATACTATTTTGAACACAGCTCTTTCAATGAAAGCATCAATAAATTTGAAAATACATGAGAACTAAAGAAGCGTATTACGAATGGGAATGTTTCGTCAAGAGCAGTTTTTGTGTTTGTGGGGAAATTTTACTCGCATAACATTTTATTCACGTTTAATTCTGAGCAAGAGCCACAGATAATCCAATAAAGTAGACTTCCTTTAATGCACAGGAAACTGCAAAAGGTTACCAGAACGTAATCTGGGCGCGATTCTTCAGTTTTGTCTATTAGCCATTGGGAGAAATGGTTGCCAAGGCAACAGATATGATTTGGAAAGAGTAGAAATTATGACATGAGTGAAAAATTTGATGCGTAAATATGTAAAATGTGGGACATATTTGGTAGTTTGGATTTAATAAGTGCTGTCTTCTTCCTGCTTCTTTTCGGATATGGAAGTTTTGTTTTTATGTTTAATTACTGCTAATGTTTTCTTCTTGTTCGAAATAATTTCATTTTATTTCATATGCCTGAATGCACATTTATAGAGTGGGTGTTTTCACGCCTGATAGTCCGGTAGATTTGATTGGGTTGGGGACCAAAATTGCAACATTTGTTACATTTACAGATGCTGCGGTTCGCTTTCACACCGCAATACATGAAAAGATCCAAGCTAATTGAAAAAAGCTATTCCCCTCCTCGCCTGTGGGGGCGCTGCACAAAGAACTACTGAAGGAAACAACACAAAAATCTCCTTCTTCACAAAATGTAAACAAAAATGGAGTAACGTCAGATTTTAGTGGTTAGGATTTATCTTTTGTCTTTGGTAAAAAGACTACAAGCAAATTCTCCAGCTAGCACCAGACTCACACGTTTGTTTTGGTTGCATTTACCCAAAATGCCCTGCTTTGTAGTCCACTTCCTGCTTTTGGAGCGCTTGGTGTTCACATATGCATTTGAACCACACCAAAGTTCACTTCAACCAAACCAAGGCTTACAGTTTTGTTTTATTTAATTGTTACTTTTTGTCTCAAGTTAGTTTTTGTAGTTTTAGTTAGAGTTTGTTTACTAGTTTTTATTAATTAGTTATTATTGGTTAAACATTTTTTACTTTTAAGTTAGTTTTGATTAGTTACAGTAGTAGTTTTAGGCGAACCAGAATTTGCGTCACACCTCACCAAATGAACCGGTGATTTGGATTAAAGTGGACTAAACCACGCTGATGTGAATCCTTGACATCAGAACATGTTTTAGGACTGTAGGAAGCTGAAGAACCCAGAGAGAAACTACAAAAGCCTGGAGAAAATGCAAAAATCCCTGAAGAAAGACAGAATATCATGGAAAAGTAATTTATTTCATTAATTTAATTTAAAAGTGAAAATTCATTATACAAAGTTACATCTTTACTACCACAGTTTTTCCTTCCACTCAACTTTCCTGCTTTATACACCTAGATACAACCCATTGTGAACACCCAGATTCCTCATTTAAGACCTTTTATGTCTGTAACTGACTCCTCTGGTGGAAGGTGTCTGCTGAGTAACACTCACACTTTCTCCTTCCACTCAATTTTCCGTTAATGTGCTTGTTTACTGAGAAGAAAAATATGTTTTCAAAGCTAGACGACAGAAAACGATGAAGCCTGAGTCAAATGATCCATAGCCAATGAGTGGGAAAAACTCTGCAGAGGTCACCACTCAATCACAGCCACCCACACTAAAGGGCGATTTAGACACTCCAATTAACCGAAAGTCTAATTTATCAGTCAATACCTTACAACCCACATATCTGAGAACAAATGATCCTAACCTAATGAACGGACATGGAGCACCACATGAATAAACTGAACCTGTTTTTATAACATTATACAAAATTAAGAACAGAAAATAGCAACTACATGGGTAAATGTGTTGCAAAAGTAGCAAGAGTAAAAAAGTATTTGGTAAAAAGTTACCCAAATACTGAGTAACTGATCAAGTTACTGATCATTTAATATTTAAAAATTACAGATGGACTAAAATATAAAGTAAAGTGGAAATTTTGGTATTTTAAGAACCAAAATGACAAGAACTCACATAAGTAACAAAAAATAACAAAATCAGGCAAAATAAAATGTTTCCAAATCAGTTTCTTTCAATAAAAAAACTTCAAAAACTTCAAGAAAAACCGCAGGTGTGTGTCTGTGTCTGGTGAGTTTTTGGTTAAAACATGTTTGTTTTTCATTCAGTGGGTAGAAAATCCAGAAATTTTACTCAAGTAGGAGTAGAGTTACTTCATAATAAAATTACTCAAGTAAAAGACAAAAATACAGCATGGTAAAAATGCTCTAAAGGTAAATTTTTTCAAAAAAAGTAAATATAACCAACTCTAAGGACCCAACAAAACTATTTCTATAGATGAAAAAAGCCCCAAAACTCTCAAATATATTTGTTTTTCCTTATTTTTTCAAAAAAGTTAATCAAGTAAATATAATTGAGTAAATGTAACTAGTTACTACCCAACTCTGAGTATAGGCAACAGTCATTTCTTTTGCCGGGGTCAATATAGCAAACATTTGAAGAAAACCCAAAAGCTTTGTTTCCCGTTTCCAGTTATTACTCTTGGAACCATCATTTGTCAAAATGTCAGTTGAGCGAAGCTTGCAATTGCAATTTCCTTGGTCCCAAATCAAAAGGAATGACAAGTAAGATCGAATTTTACACAGACTGCTTTCCGTTTCGGACGGGGGAGCGCGCAGGTGAACTCGTTTAGATTTGGCTGGAGCTGAAAATGTCGAGTGAGGAAACAAAAGAGCTACACTATCCAGCATGTGAAGAAAGCTAGCATGTGTACAACTGCTGATGATAAGGTTTATTGTGCTAGTTTTAATTTTTGAAGTATTTCAAGCCATACATTTTGTTCAAAGCTGACCTTAAATAATCCTAAATATCTAAAAGTTACTACCAAGACTATTTGTTGATTTCTCATTAAGAATGTTGAAAATGTTTTCTCAGAAGTAGTAAAAAGCACATTTCTGAGTTGGAACAAGTTGCATAAATCAGAGTTTTACGTTTACTCTGTCAAAATATAGTAGCGATATTTGAATGCCTTTCATACTGAAGCATATGACTGTCATCTGCATGTATCGTTAGCCTAATAGCATAATTGTCTAAGTCATATTTATTCAAAAATATTTTTTAAGAAATTTACAAATACAATGATGTTATCAGGCTAACAATATGGAAAACATTAAAATTGTAATCATTTGTTGCAAAAAAAACAGCTCACTGACGATGACTACCCTTGATTTTAGCTGTCAAATTGTCAACATAATCCGCAAAAGTTTAATTGTGCGCGTGATTTATAAAAGAAAAAAGGATAACAACACTACGACAACTAAGATAACAAGGTCAGGAAAAAAGTTTTTATAAAAAAATGGCAAGGGAGAGATAAGAAGGTCAGCTTTGCTAGCTTGACTATGACAACTTAACATGTAGAGGTGCTGTGGAATTCGGTGTTTCGGTTCAGTAAAAGAAAAAGAAGGAAAAAAGCAACCTAAACACACCAAATCTGACAGATTGTCAGTAGATCCGGTGTTTAGATTAGCTAATCAACCACGGCTGTGTTAGCTTAGCCAAAAGCAGCGGTAGCTAATCACAGCGATCAGTTATCAATAATCGCAAAATAAACAAGAAGCCTGAAAAACTAAAAACTGTAACGGACTGAATTTTCTGTTCTTTGTGCAGGAAATGTTTGCGTGTTTCTTGGTGCTGAATCCAAATGCACTAGTGGAGCTGTTGTCAGTTAGTTGCTATGGCAACGGGGTTTGTGTGTAGCACAGCCGACACAGAGTAAGAAAAAATAAGAATACGAGTGATTTTGAGTTTTTCTTCCAACGGTTCTTCTGCGTTATTTTAAAATTAATAACACCTACATCTCTGGGTTTTGTTTTGCTAACAGAATTGTTCTACCATAAGTAAAAGAATTGTCTTTGAGTGAAATGAGCGAAATTTCTGGATGTAAATAATAAAATGCAACGTGTTCATACAGCCGATAAGAGTGGGCCAAGAACACAACCATGAGGAATCCCCTAATGGATGTCCGTTAAGTCTGAGTAGAACCAACAATGCACTGAAGAAATCGGACTTCAGATGCTATTAGCTTCAAATAACAGCTAGTTATAGTCATTTATTCCCATCTGGTCTGGGATGTGTAATTTTCTATATGAATAGTTTTGACAAAAACTATAAAAAGACTGAGGTCCATACAGGTGAACTGCACCTTATAAAACTGCAGAGGTCGAGTCACAAAACTTTCAGGAAAGCATAACGGCTGATAAAAAGGACTTTATGGCTTATTCTTCACTTTTTAGAGAGTTAGCTTCAAAAGATGTTAAACGGCTGAGTGGAAAAAGCAGAGAGATATAGTAGACTTATAAATGGAACGGGTTGTCAAATATTTGTTTGCCTCGGCCACAGAGCGCACAGAAAAGTCAAACAAATGGCAGCGAAAAAGCCGGAAAGGAACCGATGAAGAGCAAAGGCCAGATTTACCAAACACCGTGTAATAACTGAAGCTTTCAAAAAGAAACTTTGACACTTAATATGTAACATTTTAAGGTATTAAATAATAACCGTCATTAATGCTTTGAAGTCTTCTTCACACTATTGTCTGAGATATTTGGGCAACATCATATTCAAATATGGAAACAGAATTTTAATTGAGAGTTTGGGTTGGTTACATTTACTTTTTCGGAAAAAAAAAATACGTTTAGGAGTATTTTTACTACGTTGTACTTTGAGTAATTTTATTATGAAGTATTTCTACTCTTACTTGAGTAAAATTTCTGGATTTTCTACCCACTGAATGAAAAACAAACATGTTTTAACCAAAAACTCACCAGACACAGACACACACCTGCGGTTTTTATTAAAGTTTCTTAAAAGAAACTGATTTGGAAAAAAAAAAAATCCCTTTTGTTATTTTTTGTTACTTATATGAATTATTGTTGTTTTTGTTCTTAAAATACCAAATTTTCCACTTAACTTTACATTTTGGTTCGTCAAATGATGTAATTTTTAAATATTAAATGATTCATAGTTTGATCAGTTACTCTGTACTTTTTACCAAATATTTATTAACGCTTAATTGAGTGATTTCTTGGACAGCTACCTTTTACTTTGACTTGAGTAAAAATGCTACTAGAGTACAACTTTTCCAAGTTTCATACGTTTTTTATCAAAAGAAACCGATTTCGAAAAATGTTTTATTTTGCCTGATTTTGTTATTCTTTTATACTTATATGAATTATTGTCGTTTTCGGCCTTAAAACACCAAAATTTCCATTAAAATGTATATTTTGGTCCGACTGATGATGCAATTTTTAAATATTAAATGACTGATAATTTGACCAGTTTCTCAGTAGACGCTTTTACCAAATACTGTCTTACTGTTACTGGAGCAACTTCTTTACTTTTACTTGAGTAGAAATATGTTTAAGCAGTGCTTGGAGTAGTACTTCTACTCAATCTGGTGATGTTTTTAAAGATGCTTTTTCACACGTCCCCATGCAGTCGGACTATCTGCGTATTAACGGATAATAAACGGATCCTTTCATTTCACAGAATTAGTTAATTCGTCTTACCTCGGTGTTTTATACGTCCGCGGAAATGGCCGCATCGAAGGGAGGTTTTCCACAGACCATGACCTGCATATTGCTACCTGCACGTTTGTGGATCTTGTCAAATAAAAGAAAATTATAAATGTTGACTCACATTAAATGTCCAACTGGCGGGGATCATAAAACCCAGCAGGAGGCGCTGAGAAAACACTCGACAGCTGATGCAGAAAACATTTCATTTAATCTAGATTCAGCTTCAGTTTAATCATCTCAGCGAGAAACGAGGAAAGATGTAAAATGAGAAATTTAATTTAGTTTTATCTTCTCCATCTGCTTTTCCACTCACCCTATAAATTCAATGTAAAGTTCACTTCTCTTCCTTTCACCTAATTCAGTTGTTGGATTCATCAATTTTGCCTCTGCAGCTCCTGCTTCCGACTTTACTTGTGAATTTCTCCCTTTTCAAACCTTGTTTTTGATCCACGCTTTCACAGAAACACAGCCGCCAGGGTCAGGTTCTTGCTTTTGACATTAGCGCGGAGGCGAACGCTTCAGACGCGAATTAAAGTTTCTCCTAAACCGCCGACCCACGCAGCGCCGCACAAAACAAACTGTCAGCGTCGCAGATTTCCTGGAAAATGTGTCATCCTGTTTCAAGGCCAGCGTCAATGTTTTAAAAAGGGCGTCTCGCAAAAGATTTACTTCTCTTTTTTGAAAGACGGAGAAAATACTGAACCATTTATTCTCATCTTATTACAGGATTTATAGATGTTGTGAATTATATGAATATAGTTTTTATGATGCAAGAAATTCCCAATTTCAAGTGTAGCAACAGACATTTGGATCAGAGAAATAAACTGAAGCAAAAAACATTCACACAGCAGATTTTTGTTTTGCTAAAAATCTGATTTTTTTCACAACGTTGCTCATATTGCTAACTTAAATGTGACAAAATGTGACTACCATGAATATCAGTTATTATGAGTAATGATATTAAATGTCGTCACAAAGTCGTAACGACACGAAAGAAGCTAATAAAAAGAAAGTAATGGACATTTCTTGGAGCATTTGTCTGTAGAAGATGCATTTCACTGACAGACTTATTTCATAATGTCATAATTATAATCTTTTGCATATTTTACCATAAATCGATTATTGCTCTAGTATTTCTTCTACATTGTCCCCTCCTTTTTTCTCCATTGTCTAGTTATTTAGATTTCTTTTTTCTTCGTCATTTTCATGTCGCGGGAGAACGACTCTGTTAGCTAAATGAAACCTGCACTTGTAGGTATTATTGATTTAGTGCCCTGGGCCACAGCAAAGGGGAAAATAACGTGCAAAAACCGTTAAACAACAACTCAAAACCTCTGTTTTTCTCACCCTCCGTGCCGGCTATGCTACACGCAGACTCGTTGCCATAGCAACCGACAACTACGCCACTTTACGTTTCAGGATTCAACACCAAGAAACACTCGAACATTTCCCACAGAAAGAGAACAGAACATTCAGTCAGTCACAGTTTTATGTTTTCAGGCTTGGTGTTTATTTTTCGATTAGTAATAAGTGATCGCTCTGGTAGATTAGCTACCGCTGCTATTAGCTAAGCTAACACTGCGGTGGTTGATTAGCTAATTTAAACACCTGCTCTACTGACGATCTGCCAGTGTGTTTAGGTCGACCTTTTTTTTAAACTTTTTAACTGAACCAAAACACACAGAATTCCACATCACATCTACATATCAGATTGTCATAGTCAAGCTAGCATAACTGAACTGCTTCCTTCAACCTCACTATTCTTTTTCCTGACCTTGTTATCTAGTTGTCATAGTGTTGATAATTAGAACCAAAGCAATGCATTGCTTTTTCTTGAATATATCATGCATATATTTAAGATCTAGCACATTGTAATGACAACTTAACAGCTAAACCAATGCTAGCTATCGTCGGCCAGCAGCTTTTTGCCCTCCAACAGAGACATTGAGGTGGGAGCAAATTAAGTTCCACACGCTAAGTTGGGAAAGTTATTATTTTAAATTTTTTGGATGAAATATTTACTACATTAATTATTCTAGAAAGCCAGTTATTGTTTCTATTTTCATCACCAATTTTGGCATCATCAGTCCTCCATAGGAATCATAAAAACTTGCAAATTTTTAGCAAGTTTTACTAAAAAAATTGATAAAGCAGGTGTTAGCTTAAACTTTGTTTTCTTTATTGTAGAAACAATAAAAAAGAAGAATTAACCAAAAAACGTATTAATTACAAAGAGGCAACAAATTATAGCAAAGTATAAATCCTTGATTATCTCTGATGACAGTGAAACAATTTAATTATTCAAACAAACAAGTTGTTACTCTGGAAAAAGATAACAATCCAATGAGATGTGAGGCACTTTATGAGTTTATTTGGGCTTTTAAGTAGTTGTAATGTTTTGCTACTATTTAGTTTACTAATCTGTTTTTTATCTCTATTAGCCTCATTAGTGGAACCAGATCCAGCTCATAATTTTGTTATTAAACATGCAAAGCTAGAAAAGCAGCTTTGGTTGTTGGTGTGTGAGGATGCAGGCAGCCCCTCACACCTCGTCTGAGCGCGCCGGCGGGGGGCGGAGCCAGAGCGGATCAGGTCGGTGGTCCACTCTGATTGTATTTTCCATCAGAGGAGGCAGCAGGACCGACTGCAGGAAGGAGGAAATCACTTCCTCCACTGCGTTCTCCGGGTTTTCTCTGGCTGCCTCGGTGACGAATGGCTGCCCTCGGAGAAAATTAGCTCAATTCTCCTCTCACGCTCAAAAAAAAAAAAAAAAAGAAGAAGAAGAAAGGTAAGTCTCTCTTTTTCCTGCTTTTCTCTTTTCATCCTGCCGCTTCCTTCTTGCACTAAACTACCAATCAGTGCAGTGAAGCTTCCAGTTTCCAAATATTTTGCTTGTAAATTGGAATGATTAAACATTATGAAAATGTAATCCTTTAAAAAAACAACAACAGGTAGGTTGATTTATGAGTTGGAAATGAAGATTAAAAATCCCTAAAACAAAAAGCTAATTAAAATTTAGTGGTGGATTCCTGCAGATGCATCCCATCAGTGCGAGCGCAGCGTAATCACGGCCGTCGCTCAGGCATTGAATTATGAATTTCAAGCAGTGACTCATCCCTGAGGAGAACGGCCAACATTTTAGGAAATGGACTTCTTCTGATGTAATTCATCGCTCGAGTGCTTTTCGCTCTGCAGACGATTCAACAACTGTTAGCATCACAGAGTTTGGAGACGCGCCGACGAATGTAAAGTGAGTTTTTATGAAGCTGCGGTGTGTAAGTTTTACAGAAATGTGTTTGTTTTTTACATATTTAAGTCGTGACCAGAGTTACTCCTTTATATTCACTTGAGTAATGTTTTTAGTTGTTTTTTTTAAATGTACTTTTTACTTTTACTTGAGTAAAATTTCTGGATTTTCTCCCCACTGAATGAAAAACAAACATGAATCCACCAGACACACACCTGCGGTTTTTCTTAAAGTTTTATATTGAAAGAAACTGATTTGGAAAAGTCCTGTTTATTTTTTGTTACTTTTATAAATGATTGCAATTTTGTTCCTTAAACCCCAACAAACTTCCACTTAACTTTACATTTTGGTCCGTCTGATTATGTCATTTTTAAATATTACATGTTTTGTTCAGTTACTCGGTGCTTGATTAGACTTTTTTGCCAAGTACTTTTATTTACTGAGTATTTCTACTCTTATTTGAGTAAAATTTCTTAATTTTCTACCCACTGAATAAAAAACAAACATGTTTTAACCAAAATCCACCAAACACAGTCACACACATGCAGGTTTTGTTAAAGTTTCATAAGTTTTTTATGGAAAGAAACTGATTTGGAAACATTTATTTCGCCTGATTTTGTTATTTTTCATTTATTATATAAATTATTGTCATTTTTGTCCTTAAAATACCAAACTTTCCACTTAACTTTATACAGGTTGCAGGTTATGTAATTTTTAAATATTAAATGATTGAAAAATTAACATTTTTACCCTTACTTGAGTAATTTCTTGGACGGCAACTTTTTACTTTTACTTGAGTAAAAACATGTTGAAGTAGTGATAATCTTACTTGAGCACCTTTGGCCTTGACAGTTTGGTTTAAGACAGATAATCTGAGGAAATGCGTCGCTTCTGTCCCAAAAAACCCAATCAGAGCCAGGAGGAGGGTCTTAGCGCTATCAATCAACCCTGTGTATGCGCTGCTAAATGTGTTAATGGTGGAAAAACAACGTACCTTTACAGGAAAACATTCTCTGTCATTGCAGCATAAAAGACAGCACTGAGGAGGTTGTGAACAGCATGTACACAAGCATTATTGACATCGCTGAGGCCTGTTTTTCATGAAAGTTACATACTGCAGCTTTAGTCGGGTGAACACAAATGCATGTCAAACTTTCAGAAGTTTCATTTCTTTGAAGACAAAGCAACTTGTTCCCTCAACCTTTCAAATATGCTCATTAAAATATATTAAAATAGTGGTTGAAGTCCCACTAAAGTGTCTATTTTTACCTGAATTAGCCTCCTTCCTTTTTTGAGTCTTGTACGTTGATGAAGAAGGTCAGGATCGAAGTTGTGGAGACGTTTAAGGCTGTGTTATGTCTTTATCATGAGATCCCAACATTTTATGCTACTCTGTTCAATTATCACCTAAAATGTGCAATGGCACAAAAAAAAAAATATTTTTTTTGCTACAAAATTAACAAAATATGAACATTTCTCCCAGACCCCGTGCAACATTTAGAGGATAAACTCTCAGAAAAATATTCATGCTGAAGCAGAAAGCACCGATGGTTTGCTAACTGCTGCTGACTAGTCTGAAGGAGCCGATATGAAAACTGCAGCTCTGAGGAGGAGCTGCGCCTCGAAGGCGGAGCTAGGTCCACCTATGCGTTTTGGTCAGCGGAATGGTTGCCATGGAGATGAAAAAAAATTCTCAAACATGCATGAAAGAATTAAAGCGACAGTCCAGGAAATATTATGATTTATAACATGATTTTTTTTTTTTTTTGCTACTAAATTAACAAAATGTGAATACTTCTATGACATTTAGAGGAAAATCTCTCAGAAAACATTTAAAAAACATGGCCGCCTTACAGGTCATCCATACCATGTGCGATAACGACGCTCCCTCTGTTTTTGTCAAGCCACATTAGTCCAACTAACACCCCCCGCCGATGCCCTGCCTGTTTCAAAATGAACTGCGTTTTGTTCCCCATGATGGTTCCCAAGCATCAAGGACGAAGCTTTACATCCAGTCTTTTACATCCTCTAATGCAGCAACGAGAGCAGATCCGCCTTCACATTTCACATGTAGATTGGAGAATTATACCGCTGGCTGCTGAATTTTAACCAAATCTTATCTATGGAGGACGAGAGCAGGTGTTCAGTTTCAGCTGCTAGCAGAGAAAAGGCCGTTTTCCTGGCGGGTATCATTGTTAAAGTCTCCATTATTGTCGTGTTTTTGCAGCACAAATTGAAGAGAAAGAATGAGGAGGAAGGCGGTGGGATTCTGCTCCCAGTGAAGCGATGAAGGTTGGGAGGGCATGGAGGCGATGACCAGCCTGAAAAGGTCATTTCACACATTATAACCCATCATCATTTCATCTGTGTGCTGCTCTCCGCCTGCTGCCCTGCAACAATCTCACTGTACATGAATGAAACATGAACTGGAGAGAGTTTGTCTGCATCACGGCCAGCCGCCGTGCTGAGCCGGGAATTAATGAAGCCGTATAATCTCCTCCATAGCTGTTGTGCAGCTCCATTGCTCAGGCTAACCTATTCATTTCTGCACCAGATTCGCAAAGCAGATAGCGGCAAACGCAGGAAGGAGGAGGAAGAAACTCCGCCCATTAAGATAAAAAGATGGCGGCCATTCTCACCAGTTTTTCTCCAATTTCTTTTTAGTCTGTTTTCTAGTGTTCGCACATTTTATTTCAGCAAATGTTTTGGCAATTTTATCTTAAAAGGCATTCAATTTAAGCCCTTCCAGACCAAACGTATCGGCGACGATCCAGACCGTAATGCCGCCACTCTTTGCTCTATCTGAAAAACTCCAACGGTTTCTGAAAGGGGAGACGTCGCGCTTTCCAGCCAATATCGGGTTATTACGGTAATTTCACTTAGCAGAACGTGAACTTAATCTGATGAAACACTCTTTTAATAGTTGGTAAATCGCATAAATAACTTGCTAGATATTGAAAGTTCCAGTTATTGTGGATAAAGGCGCAGATATATTTACTCACAGGACATTTAAAGAACTGTGACAAATTAAGTTAAGCAAAAATATCCAGGCTGAGATTTGAAACTTAGGACTTAAAGGTTGCCAGTCTCCATGGCAACCGCTTGTTGCCATGGAGACCGAACACAGGCTGGTATATTTTTAAATACAACTTCAATATTTAAAAGTTTTCGGTGTTATTTCAGGTGATTCCCTTTGGTTTTGAATGCTGGAAGGATTCCTGCTTTTGCTATTTTACTTGTTGGAAAGTTGCAATAATCAGAGATGGATAGTAACTTGTTACTTTTACTTCAGTAGATTTATTTTTTGGAAAAAAAAAAATTTACTTTCATGAGTCTTTTTACTGTGATGTACTCTTTACTTTTACTTGAGTAATTTTTTTATTTTGCAAAGTGTTTCTTACTCGAGTAAAATTTCTGTATTTTCTACCAACTGAATGAAAAACAAGTAAAACGTGAGTAAAAATATGTCGAAGTGTTGCTGCTTTTACTTTAGTACAATGTTATTGGTACTCTGCTCATCTCTGGCGATAATGCGTAACTATGGCAACAGTGCGTCGTTTTCAACCGCTGTGAGCAGCAGATTAGCATCTCAAAAAGCCTTTGGACAAAGAACAAGATGCACCTATTGTGCTGCATGAATTGTGTTAAAGCTGATTAATTTGTTCCGCCCTCATCAAATAAATTAAACTCAAATGATGCCTGGAAAAAAACAAAAACTCAAAAAAGGAGTTGAAAAGGAGGCTGTTGGTATGTCATAATAACCACGAGAAAGAAAGAAACAGTATTCAGTCAGAAGCTTCTTCAGATCGGTTGCAAGACTGACTGCTACCAGAGATCACGACAACATTTAGTTTTCCTTTGGGAGAAATAAAGTGTTTTTGGATTCAATTACATGTTTAGCCAAACAAAATGAGATTGGACTCAGACATTTTTTTAGAAAATTAGCTAGAAAAAAACAAAAATTTTGCAATTGATATATATAAAAAAATATTCTAGAAACAAGTTGGAAATGTCGCAGCTTGAAAAGTCAAAACTTTTCTAGAAAAGAATGCAGTGATTTTGCAATAAATCTCAATAAAATTTCTAGAAAACAATTTGAAATTTCTGAGCTTGAAAAGTCAACAATTTGCTAGAAAAAACTAAGCATCTTTGTAATTGATTTCAGAAATTTTATAGAAAATTTTGAATTTTCTGAACTTGAAAAGTCAAAAAATTGCTAGAGAATGTGAAACAACTCCAGCCAGAAAACAGTCATTTTTAAGCCTGAATAAAATTTTAAAACACTGTCTTGTTGATGTTAAGTTAATTTTAAGATCAACTTAGCCAATGTGAAGCAGTTTCAACTCGGCGAATAGCACCGATGTGTTGTAAGGAGGTGAACTCCTCAGCAAAAACATTCAGGTGTTCCCAAATTATCACCCCGCAACAACAGCAGCAGCATAAACCGCTTCACCTGTCGGTGGTCGTGATGTTATGGGGGTTTTGTATATGTGGCTGTAACAATACATCTATTTTTCAAAGCCCATGCAAATAAAATCTACCGATTGTCACCCGGGCGACCTCCCAACGTAAACGTGTCGCCTGCTGCTGACTTACCGCGCCGTCCATGAATCGCCTCTAAGCCAGAGAGCAAACAGCGTGTTGCTGTGGAGGAGTGAAGCATCACTGATGCTGCTTTTCTTCTGCTCCGAGTTCATTTATTTCCTGGTTGACCCTCATTTCCCTCTGACACACCGACACGCCCACGCTCAAGACGTAGAACGTAGCAGGAAACTCCACACAGGAGCGCAACTTTGTACTTTCTGAGTTGTACGCAGACAGCACACGTCATTTACACACGCAAACAGCTGCTCAATGCTGACGAGAAATAACATTTACACCAGTTATGTTCATTAAAATTCAAACGAAATTCGCTGAAGTTTGTCTTTGTAACGGAAAAAAAAACAAAACGTTTAAAATCAGTGGAAAAGCTGTGGTGAGTCTCTCAGCTCAGGGAACCGCTTTAGTGTTGCGAAACAAGTCGTCCAGTTGCTTTGCAGGAAAATCCTGGGCTATTTTGAGAGAGAGACAGAGAATAACATTAACAAAGGCACTGTCCCTCTGTTAATGCTTTTGGCAGAATCTGTGTGACTTTTTAGATAAGCAGAACAAAGAGTTTGTTCTGCTTTTAATATTGGTTAAATTTATTTCATTTCTAAGTATTTAATATCTAGGTGTCTTTATGGGAATGTGAATCTTTCAGATCAATTTGATTAGCAATTTTGATCATATTTCACATTTTATTATGTCATGTAGCGCGGGGCGCTGGTCTTGTCTCGGTCTCGATACACTATTTATATATATTTATATATATATCTATATATATCTATATATATATATATAAATATATATATATTTATACATCTGGTTTTATATAAATAAAACCAGATATATAAATAAATCTGGTTTTATTTATATTTTAGCAGTACATGACATGGTGGAAATGATTTATATCTTTAATTTATACCCTTTTCTTCGATGCCGCCACAGATTTTATTAGATTCCACTCATAAGAGCGGTGATGATAAAAAAAAAATAAAAAATGAAATATGAAGCCCAAAGCTAACCTGAATGAATATGAATTCAGCTCATCTCGAGACTTTTTACAAGTTTATAGCCAGAGTTATCTATCTGCAACGGTAGGAAAATCTGACGAGGTAGCTCTGGTAGTCAGAACAACGGCGGCCCCCTAAGATCCCGTTCTGCCGCCGGCTTCGTCCAAGGCTCGTGGGCTCGTGGTCCGGCGACCCCCAAAGATCCCTTTCTGCCGCCGGCTTCGTCCAAGGCTCGTGGGCTCGTGGTCCGGCGACCCCCAAAGATCCCTTTCTGCCGCCGGCTTCGTCCAAGGTTCTTGGTCCGGCGACCCCCAAAGATCCCGTTCTGCCGCCGGATTTAAATTAAAAAATCCACGATGGCACCCAGTACCTAAGTGTTCCCGTATCGTACATCTCTAAAAAAACATGCCCGACTCTTTGGAACATTTTTTGCCCCATGTCCCAAAGAGTCGGGTTCTCTTCTTCGATCTCTTCTAGTAAGTTTTCACCTGAAGGGACCTCCTCGGGTAAAGATTCCTCCTCTGTGGTCTCGTTTGGTCCCTTCAGGCCAGCTTCCAATCTAGATTCAACAATTTGAAGTTCAGCCTTCAAAGACGATCTTTCATTGGAGAGTTTAACATTTTCTCCTTTTACTCTTTGCAGTTCCCTTGTTGTCGTCTCCAATGAATCCTCTACATTTTCAATTGCAGTTCTGTGTGTCCTTCTAAGTACCTCGTTTTTTTTGTCCAGCGCCACATAATTACCTTTCCACACTTCGACTGCTGACCTAGCTTCCTCCAATTCGGTGTTTAAAAATTTTATTAAGCTTTTGAAATGCTCATTTTCGTTACTGAGCATCTCATTTTCCATTTCCCAGTTCCTCGACTTGTTCTTGTGGTTGCCGTTGAGGCGCTCAACCTTTGCCCTCAGATTCTCAATTGTCTGATGCAACTCCTTGTTCTCTTTCTTCAGCATGTTTTTTTTTAACTTTATTCCAGACACTGTATAATGACAGAGTGAATTGTTAAGCATGTTTTTCTGTGTTGTTGTGGATAAAGTCACACAGACTCTGCCAAAAAGCATTAACAGAGGGACAGTGCCTCTGTTAATGTTATTCTCTCTCTCTCTCTCAAAATAGCCCAGGATTTTCCTGCAAAGCTACTGGACGACTTGTTTTGCAACACTAAAGCGGTTCCCTGAGCTGAGAGACTCACCACAGCTTTTCCACTGATTTTAAACGTTTTTTTGTTTTTTTTCTTTTTGTTGCGTTACGAAGACAAACTTCTGCGAATTTTGTTTGAATTTAATGAACATAACTGTAAAGGTTATAAGCAGAAAGACATTTTTTAAACTATTTTTCATTACAACTAGAGCTGTTGTAAACGAATATTTTAGTAATCGAGTAATCTATCGATTATTCTTACGATTAATCGGATAAAAAAATTTGATCAAATAAAATATTGGTAAATCTGGCATAAGAACCAGAGCACGCAGAGCATGCGCATTGCTCTTTGATTGTTTTTGTCACCCGTCATGATGGCAGACATTATAGCCTTGTGCTGCCTGGCTTCATGCAGCGGGAGAGATGGTGAGGACAGTCATGGTTAGCGCCATGTGATTGGTTACTTGTTGCTCTTTGGTCAGTGTTCATAGTTGAGAGTTGTTTACCTCAATTGCTACTATTAATGGTGCAGACAGTGGTGATTTCTGCTTATCTTTTTAGATAAGCAGAACAAAGAGTTTGTTTTGCTTTTAATATTGGTTAAATTTATTTCATTTCTAAGTATTTAATATCTAGGTGTTTTTATGGGAATGTGAATCTTTCAGATCAATTTGATTAGCAATTTTGATCATATTTCACATTTTATTATGTCATGTAGCGCAGGGCGCTGGTCTTGGTCTTGTCTTCGCCAAAAAACTCGAGGTCCATCTGAGAAATTTTCTAAAAAAAGAACTAATAAATTTCCAAGTTTGAAAAGTCAAACATTTTAAGATTAATCTCAGAAATTTTGTAGAAAATAATTTGGACATTTCTGGGCTTTAAATCAAATATTTTCTAGAGAAAACTTTCTGAAAATTTCTGGGCTTGAGAGAAGGAAACAAAAAACTCTGAAATTTTGAGTTTGCTCTCAGAAATTTTCTATAAAAAAAACTGGAAGCTTCTGAGCTTGGAAAGAAACATGTTCTTAAAAAACTCAGAGATTTTGAGACTAATCTCAGGAATTTTGTAGACAAAAAAATACATTTCTGAGCTCAAAAAGTGAAAATTTGAATGCTGAAAATTTTCATAAATTTCCAAATTTTTCTACAGAATTTCTGAGATTAATCCCACTGGTTCCAGTGAGTTTTTTTCTTACAAATATTCAAGTTTTTCTAACTCAGAAAATTTCCAGATTATTTTTAATCTCAAAGTTCTTTCTCAATTTTCATTTTTTTAAACTCCGAAATTTCCAACTTTGTACTAAAAAACTAGTAAAATTTCAAAATTTCAGAGTTTTTTTTTTGGCAGAAATCTACTTTTATCTACAACAACATTAATACTTTACTTACACACGCTAAACAGGTGTTAAAAATTGTCACTACAAATAATCTCTCCACCAACGTTTGGCGCCCCTCTAGAGCAGCACCCACATGTGTTGCATAGAGCGTAACCTGTTGTTTTTACACCACTCACTCCTCACACTAAGAAACCTCATTACAACTGTATTCAGAGTCACAGTTCATTCCAAGCAGTCCGCCTCGTTCAATTCTGCTCCGCCTCAGGCTCCTGAAATCGCAGCATCGAGTGATAGCGAGTGTGTGGTTCCGCCTCACAGCAGGACATGCAGCACAACAAGTCTTTGATTCTGCACGAACGTGCGACAATGGCTCTTTTTTTTTTTTTTTTTTTTTAAATGCTTTTTCATTCTGCCGCAGCTTATCTCTGTCGGCGACATTTCTCACTCTGAAAGGTACGGAGTGAGACTATCGGCACTCGAAGCTCTCGCAGGGGGGTTGTGTAGCGCCCTCGTCACAGTTCAATTCTCCGCCTGTCATCCGACGAATGACATAAAGCCCAGCACACACACACACACACACACACACAGACCTTCAGCAGAGCTGGCGCTCGGTGGACTGTTTGCCCTTAAAAACATAATTATATGGCTTTCATTTATCGTCTCGCTGCATGTTTGGTTGGGTTTCTCATAATGCCGCCAATGATTTTGCTGTTGCTCCCTGGAGATCATCATTTCCACTCTGGTGTCTTTGTGTTTACATCTTATTTTAATTCAAAGTGATGATGCTGAGCGCCTGTTCAGAGCTTCAATCTGGCTAACGGAAGCCAACCTACAGTTCAGATAATGTTAACCAGGAGGTACTTTGGTCCAAAAACAAAATTACTATTATTTTTAACTTTAATGTGAAAGAATTAAAGAAACTGGAAACTGGGAGTAATTTAGTGGATCCAAGTTGCTCCTTGTATCCAAGCCTGAGAGGTCCAGAAAATTGGTTTGAAAAACTCAGACTTTTTTTTTTTTAGATTAATCTCAGAAATTTTATAGAAAAGAACAAAAATGTCTGAGCTGGAAAAGTCAAAATCTGATGAGAAGGAACTCGGAAATTTTAAGATTAATCTCAGAAATTTTATAGAAATGTTTGTTTGAAAATTTCTGAGACTGAAGAGCCAAAATTTGACAAAGAAAACCTCAGAATTTTTAGATTAATCTGAAAAATTTTATACAAAAGAGCAACAAAATTTCAGAATTCAAAAAGTCAAAACTTTCAGCCAAAAAACTAAACTTTTTTTTGATTAATCTCAGAAATTTTGTAAAAAAAAAACAAAAAAAACAAATAAATGAATTATTGAAAATTTATGAGCACAAGAAATCAAAAATTGACGTGAAAAAAATTGTTTGGTAGTTTCAGAGCTTGAAAACCCAATAATTGTCGTGAAAAAACTTAATTTTTTTTTTAATTAATCTCAGAAACTTTACAGAAAAAAACAAAATTTCCAGATTCAGAAAGTCAAAAAATTCCGCCATTTTAGATAAATCTCAGAAATTTTGTAAGAAAAAAAAAAGAAATTTTTGAGCTTGAAAAGTTGAAAATTGGCTTGTAAAAAAATAAAACTTTGTAGAGAAGAAATTTGAATTTTTGAGCTCAAAGTCAAACATTTTTGACTTTTAAAATTTAGAAAATTTCCAAAAATTGAAAAATGTAAGTTCACCCAAAGTGGGGCAGTAAATAACTCCTGGATCCAGGCCTTAGGGGTTCAGCTCACTACTGATAGACTCTTGGATCACGTATTGGAATCAGTGCATTCTGATCAGTTTCTTTCAGTTTGTTTCATACAGTCTTTCCTTCGACTCCATCTGGGTGTTTTACTTTGATTTCGCTTGCAGACGCAGAAAGACAACAGGCCGAGATACTTCTGGATAATTGTGTGTATTCTCTACTTCATTACTCTGATCTCTGCTGCAGATCTAACGAAGGGAGAAGATTGTTATTTATACCTTATAACCACGGGTAATGAGCTTTGTTTCGCCATTTGCGTTTAATGTGTTTTGTCATTTGGCTTCTCCACCAACAGAGAAAAAGCATCACTTCGGTTTGTTTACTGGTAATTGTCACTATTGTGAATATTTTTTTCTTCTTCTACAGATATCCTGGCCAATGGCTGATTTTTGAGTATTTCCAGACCGACTGTGACCAAATTTGACGATCAGCCAAAGGAATCCGGACCACATGATTTATGAGTTGCTGGCAAGAGTCGATGCATCTGCAAATGAAGCGGCAGAGCGGTTTGTGCAGCTGGGGAAGCTTTTGTCCTCTGTTGGACCGCGACCATAATGGTTCCCACTGAGAACACAAGTGTTTTTTCGCCAGATGACTTCTGCCCCAACTGCAGCTCGTCCGCCCAGTCGGAGGTGCATGTGGCAAAGGCGGTGGCGTTGGGGGCGGTGCTGGTGGTGTTTCTGTTGTTCGGCGTCCTCGGTAACATCCTGGTCATCCTGTCCGTACTGCTCCATCACCAGTGGCGATCAGTGACGCATTATTTCATTGCCAACCTGGCGGCGGCGGACCTCTTGTTGAGTTCGGCCGTGCTGCCGTTCTCGGCCGCCTCGGAGGCGCTTGGCCGGTGGGTGTTCGGACGCTCCTTCTGCAACGTCTGGGCCGCCCTGGACGTCCTCTGCTGCACCGCCTCCATCCTCAGCCTCTGCGTGATTTCCATCGACCGCTACCTGGCGGTGAGCTACCCCCTGCGCTATCCTGCGATCGCTACCGGACGGCGCGGCCTGACGGCGGTGGCGGCACTCTGGGCAGTCTCCGCTGCCATATCGGTGGGCCCTCTGTTCGGCTGGAAGGAGCCCGACCCGGAAGACGAAACAGAGTGCCGAATCACGCAGGAACCTGGATACGCCTTGTTTTCCGCGTTGGGGTCTTTCTACATACCGCTAGCCATCATCCTGGCCATGTACTGCCAAGTCTACACTGTGGCGAGACGAGAAACCAAAAACATCAGGGAGAGCACGAAGGGAGAGGAGGTGGAGATGGGAGGAGTCACATTGAGGATGCACAGGGGGAACGCGGCGGCTCAGGCGGGGAAACACGAAGACGGCGAGGAGGCGGGGACGCACAAGCGGGCGTCGTTTCCTTTGCCGAAGGTGCTGAGGTTCTCAGGGGAAGAAAAGGCGGCCAGGACGCTGGGCATTGTGGTCGGCTGCTTCATCCTGTGCTGGCTCCCCTTTTTTCTGGTTTTACCAATAGGTAGGTAACTAGAAAACGACTTTTTTGCGTGACATTCATGATGCAGGGTTTCCCCCAGTGTATTATAAGCCTGGAGGGCCACCAGGCTTTACTTGTGCCCCCGCCAGGCTTAGCATTGCTTATTTATTTAAGTTTTTTAAAAATGTTTTCATTTTTAAGACTTTATAGTTGGTATTTAGATATTCATCTTCCAATAATACATATTTATCAAGTCATATTTCCAAGTTTCCTGTCAACTTTAAACATTTTTTAGCTCAAAAACACGGCGGCCCGCTGGATGATCGCCCCAACCACCTGGCTTAGCTGGTGATGATACTGTGCCGTAATCTGTTCTCCTGTCACCTAAAGACGTGGTTATTCGTAGTGGAAAGCTGCAGACGTCGCTTGTCTTCTGTAGTTTAATCATTTTTGTTCAAATTACAATTCCTTTCTAAATGGTTTCTTCACACCAGAACACAAGACGGTACAAAGCAAATATATAGCACCTGAGCTTGCGAAGCGTTTTATGAATCTTTGATTTTTGATGTAATTATTATAGTCCCACCAACACAGTGTTGTCATGGTGTTAACAATTAGTAGCAAAGCACTGTGTCCCTTTTGCTAAATGCATACATTTCAGATTTAGAGCATTATAATGACAACTTAACAGCTAAAACCAATGCTAATCATCGTTAGCCTGAGAGATGGGGTGACATCACACTGCAAGGGGTCCTTTAGTGAGATAGATCTGACCTATGGATGCACTAAGATTAAATTTTCTGACATTTTGGTTTATACATTCACATCTACACATTCTGATTTAAGAGCATAAAACATGTATATCTGAAATTTCTACCCAAGTAGAGATTCAGTTTCTTTTTTCTTTGCAGTGTTTTGTTTTTTTCTTTTGCTGCAACCATGAGATAGTAATGCCTCATGCTGTGACAAGAGTACAGGGGTGCCAACATAACATGTCTGAGTGTTTATTAAAAGCAAAAGCAACAGAGTCGCAGAGAAACTGCAAAACCACAGTTTCAACCTTTTCAGACGTATGTATCTAGTAATGAATTGCCGTCACTGTGCAATTTGTTTGCAGCTGCAGCAGATTTGAGCGATTCAACCAGAGGGGGCAATTAAGCTCTGCTTTTCCAAGCGAGGCTCAGGTTTGATGCGCCTGCCAAGAAAACAAGTTATTATGTCAGATGATTTATGCAGTAGAAAATGGATATGCTACCAATGTCTTTGTTTGGCTTGGATGGATTCACGCAAATTGAGCGCTACTATTATTCAACACCCCTAATCTTATGTTGGCATATACAGAGTAAACTTAAAAAGTTTTTTCAAGATGTTTATTGATGGATTTTCAAAAACAGGGCAAAGTTAAAGAGACTTTACGAACATTTTTGTTTGTTTTTTGCTTTTGCAGCAAAACTGTTAAGCTTAACAGTTTTAGACGGGGAAAGAATTGGACTAAAATACATAAAAGTATATATTTATTAAAGAAGATATGACACAATTTAAAAAGATTTTTGCCCCTATTTTCCCCTTATGTTCCCCTCTTGACCCAACTCGGAGAGCTCTAAGATTGTCGCTGCGATATTTGTAACCGATCATCCTGCTGTGAGTGGTGTGTTACACACCCCTTCAAAATAAGACACAGATGCGCCACAAAAACTAACATTTTACTTTAACGAAAACTTTAACTCACGATAACAACAAATTAATGGGAGCCCTGAGCTTATTTGTCTGCAACGAGACGGTCCCGTCTGGGCGTGATGGGAGACAATGATACCAGAGTTGTTGCTTGAGGACAAGGTGCTTGGCCTCTACGTGGCGAAGCAGTTTGAAGCTTCATTGCCTCATTAGCGAGCCGGTCGCCGCTCATCATGCAGAGCGGGCCTGGGATGTGGGAATCACCTATCGGGATAAATCCATCCTCCTGTCTCTTCTCTGGGCCTTTTCCCTTCACAAATAAACTTTCCAAGGACGTCTGATCTGTTTCTTGCTCATTTGGTGGGCTCAATGTTGGCGCGCAAGACGTACCCGAGAGAATCCGGCTAAAGAATTTTCAAAATAAAAGATCTCCAGACTCAGATAATACATAAAACGGAAATATTTCATTATTTCTTGTGCGGCCCAGTACCAATAGGTCCACGGCCCGGGGGTTTGGGACGACCACTCTAAATCATTGAGTCCAGTGGAGCAATTTTAGCCAGGATGTGGAGGAACAAACAAATTCCTTTAGGTGAAGTACAGCAAATGCATGATGTTGCCAAGTCGATACTGACTAAAATCCCAGAGGAACGTTGAATCAATGCCACAAACAACAACAGGCAACTTTCATTTAAGGTCCAAGGAAAGATGAAATCTTTAAAATGCTAAGCTGTAACATAAATTAGCACTTTAATTAATTCGCTGTAAGCACAACAACAGGGAGGCCATCTTTTATTGACTCCTGTGTCTTGACCCAACTCGGTCTATTACGTCGCTGAAAGGAGGCAAAGAAATTCAATTACAAGCAAGCAAATAGAGCAAACAAAACGGTACAATGGGCTTCCTCTGCAAGATGAGATGGAATAACCCACCTATTGCTCTCATCTAAGAGAAAACTATTATAGACGACATGCAGGAGGTTTAATGGACTGCAATACCAGAGTCACCACTAACTCCCAAGGCAGCCAGTCATATAAGGAGAGTCGTGCATTTCAATGGAGACAGACCTTCACAGCTCATGAAGCTGCTCCCAGACTATCACCGCCTCAGCGTTTTGTTTGACATCCACAGAAAAACCGCATTTATGTTCAAAACTCTGCGGATGAAAAGCCCGATTCAAGTTTGTTAATGACAGCTTTCAATGAAGCTGCAGAGTTATTGCAAGAGGGCCAGTCGTTTGCAAGGCAGCTCCATTTCCTGAACACCAAAGAGTCTGTAAAGTGCCGGTGACGCATTGATTTGAAGAGAATCTACAGACCAGGAAACTGGACAGATTTGTGAATCTATGAGGAAAGGTACAAAGTCGTTTTCATCGGATTTCGGTTATACAAATTTATATTTTGTGCGTTTTGGATGAGTGCACATGCATTTTGAGTCCAGCAAGGCAACAGTCCAGCAACCAGGCAGGGAGCCCCAACAGGATTGATTTAGTCTGGAAACGGCTGGGAAATGCCACATTTCAGCATTTTCCAGCTTTGGATATTAACATGCAAACAGAACAGAGTAAATATTTTCAGTTTCTGACTCTTATTCAGGTTGTTTTGTCTACATTATACATACCAGACTTTATAAACATAAGTTTCTCCAATCAGATGGGTTTGATCTGTGTTAGTCTTCCCATTACCTTTGTATCTTGAAATAAAATCACTAAATAATTGAGAATCCTGGAAATCTTAAACCTGAAAAGCTACTTGTAAGTCAGTTTTGTCTTACTTGGTAATATTTTGTATTTTTGAAGTATTGCTGATTGATTACTATCAAATAAAGATGGCTAGCACTGAAAAAAAAAGGTAATATGGAGAATAACCAACATTTCTAAATTAAAATTTGGTCTGATTTAATTTTTTTAATCAATTGACTTAAAAATATGTATTTATTTTGCATATTTGTTCAAACTGTCACTATGTCATTATGACAGTTTGGTTTGGCTTCTCTTTCCCCAGGCTCCATCTTCCCATCCTGTAAGCCTCCTGAAACCATCTTCAAGATAACCTTCTGGCTGGGTTACCTCAACAGCTGCATCAACCCCATCATCTACCCGTGCTTCAGCCGGGAGTTCAAAAAAGCTTTCCACAACATGCTGAGAGGGCGCTGCGTAAGAACCGCTGTTCCCGTTACCAAGCAAGGACACATCGCCGCTCATTCCTCCAGCCCAGGTCCGACATCAAATGCATCCGTTAGCTCCGTCCAAAACCGCGCTGCTGCTTCTTCTTCGTGGGCTTGCTGCAGGATGCTGTCAACGTCATCATCGTCTGTTGGCGGTCAAGACCCAGATCGGATTGGACACGTTCAGGGGAAAGGTCTGTTAAAGGCCTGGTGCCTTTCAGCCCGGCGAACCTCTGAACCACATAACCCGTCCACAAACGGGTCAGCTAAAGTCTTACGCCTCTCTCTTGGCATTTCCGGCGACGCCGTTTAATTGGCTTCTCAGAGTTGCGGTCTTGTTATCCAGCCTCCTTGGAGGAACAATTATCTACAACTCTGCCGTCAAGCGCGAGATAAAAATGACTGCAGAAAGAGGAACATGCATGCTCAGCAGGAAACTTCTGGACCAGTTCTGCTGTTGGACTGAGCCAACCCTGAACACAAAGACAGACGGCAATTCCTTGAGTGCTTGCCAAGGATTAACAGATACAAGCAATCTGCTAAGAAATTGCAAAGCAACCAACGGGACGTGATTTATCTAAAGCTTCTACAGTTTGTATCAAAGGGAACGTTTGTAGGGATAATTACTACAAAGGACGCTGGTGTTGGACTGTGTTAGCTAAGATTGAAAGAGAAGCAATTCAAACGACAACGTCACAACAGAAACGTTCGGTGCCTTGTTTTCACACTCATTTGTCAGGCTATTGCCACAAACCCAAACATGTTTGGTTCTGGGGATTTAATGTGACAAAACACCATGAAGTATAAACTCAGCTGTCCTTTGATAGCGTCAGAGGTTTGAGAGAGAACATTAGTAAACTTTAGCGCCAAAATTAAGACTATTGTGCACCCAAAGGTGGCTACTTCCTTGTCACAGGAGATTATATTGAGTCTAAAGCCAATTACTGATCTGAATAATGGTAACTGGTATGTATGCTAGTCGTTAGCCTCTCCAAGCTAACTTAAGTGATTACTCTCCTTCTCATTTGCTCATTACTACCTCCAGTCTATAATCAGATCAGTTGATGGGTTTATTTAGGATAGAAACTTTCACAAGGAAGTAGCCACTGCTGCCTCTGCAATAGCCTTAATTTTGGCCCCAATGACGCACCATATTCAACAAATCGCATCATGAAGACCAAGAAACAGATCAAGCAGGTCAGGAAAGAAGCTAGAGGAGTTATAGGGTGTTTTCAAACCTGACAGTCCAGCAGGTTTGGTTCGATTGGAACATTTGTTACATTTTCAGCTGCTGTGGTTGTTATTCACACTGCACTGTGTCCAACAATCCAAACAAATTGAAAAAGCTGTTCCCCTCCTCGCCTGTGGGGGCGCTGCACAAAGAACCACTTAAGGAAACGACACAAAAACCTCAAGAGAAGACACTGAGCGCAACTTCACAACACGTAAACAAAAATAGCACTCGTAGGATTTCACTTTTGTCTTTAGTAAAAGACCACGAGTCGTTTTTCCCGCTGGCAATACAATCACATGTTTGTTTGTTTGTTTTAGTTGTGTTCACCCAGAATGCAATGCACTGTAGTTCACTTCCTGAGTTTGGAGCGGTCTCTGGTCCACTTAGTGTTCACATATGCATTTGAACCACATCAGAATTCACTTTTACCAAACTGAGACCAAAGTTTATAGGTGGACTAGAGTTCGATTTTGTGTTCACTTCCCTAAACAAACCAAACTTTGTAGAAACTAAATTACAAACCACAATGGTGTGAATTCATCATTAGTGTCAGTTTGGGCTGTTTTAAAAAAACACAAATGAGCAACCGACGTCTCTATCCTTCATTCCCAAATGTTAAATCCTCACACATTTTGCACGAGAGCAGCTAATAAACCAAGATTCCTAAACGTACAAGGCTTGCTAGCTTTTGAATGTTAAAAACATTTTCAAAAAGTTTTTATCAGAGTTGAACACGAGCCTAAAGTGGAAACTCTGTGCTTTAATTTAATTCTATCCACACCGAATTAAAGGGAGAAGATTGGAAATTATAGCTTTGTACCAGAGTCATTTGATGAATGCATGATTAAGTTTTTGTTACTCCGCTATCACTCCTCGAGTTTTGAAACAGTTTCATCAAGTAAGGATTCTCTCTAGTGATACACGTTACCAGGTTTAAAATATTCTGAAGTTACCCAGAACTTGCTTCGTTTTGTGAAAAAAAAAAAAGGTTAATTTTTATTTTTCAAGTCAATATAAGAGCAGCTCTTGTAGTGGTGAAAACTTCAAAACACTGCTAGCCTAAACTGAGCGTGTCCATCATGTCTGCATCTGATTTTTGCCTTTACAGCTGGTTTCTTGAGTGATTGTCTTGAAATTAAGTCAAGAAATGTCACATCTGATTCCATCAGTTTGGCTATTATTCATGGAAATAAATGCACAAGCCCCCTATTAGACATTCAGCTCTCATTTTTCGATAAGCAGCGGATCCAAAAGGTGACGCCGCAGCCGTCGCATTAAGGCAACGGCTGTCGTGATGAATGGATCCGGGCTCCCGTTACTGGAAAGACGGGCTTTAACCCAATCAGTTGACTGAGGAATGTGAAGTCATCACAAAGGGTGATCATGATGAATAATGTCGAGGCAGCAGAGCGACGCGGATGACGTGAATTGAAACTGAATCGGGAGCCTGTGGTTTGTGTCAAGCTGGAAGTCTTTTCCTGCTACAGAGTATCAGGGTTTCTCCGAGTGAATTAATGTGAAAATTTCATTGATTAAAAAAAAAACCCTACCGGATTTGATGACTTGTAAAAATCATTTTCATTGCAAAACTTTGGTGAAAATGTGCAAAAATGGACATTCTTTGTTTGCCAAACAAGAAAAATATCAAATCCTACCAAGTATTGTTTATAGTGCAAATATCTTACTACATGTTAAATAAGACAAAACTAAGTTTTAGCAAGATAGAGGAGCTTGTTTAAAGTAAAGAATTATTGAATATTGATCAAAAGTACTGGTCCTACCAGCAGATTACTTCACTTGTAGGTAAATGTCTTGTTTAAGGAATTATTGACTTAAAACAAGCTTACAAAACTTACTTTTAAATTAGTTTTGTCTTATTTTAAATGTAATAAGATATTTGTCCTAGAAATACTTGGTAAATTTTGGTGTATTTTCAGTGTATTTCATGTTCTGAAAAGAACATGAAATGATAAAGTTACCAAAGTTCCCTTCAGTGTTGTCTTCTGGAATTATTTTCTGTCTTGTTAAATGTAAGAACAATATGCTGCAATGCACCAGATGTCTAATCCTGACAGGATGAGGGACTAAAATGCTACTGTAAAGCTAAATAAACATCATCGACCTGCACAGTAAAACATTTTCTTCTGATACAGCAAGACAGGGACTCTATTGGATAACAAATCAAATATTGATCTACTGTATTGAATTAATCAACAATGTAAGATAAGAATGATATAATCCCAAGGAGTAATCAATTTATTAAGGATCTTATATTATCGCACACAAATTTAACGGCAAATCAATGCAAATATTGTCTTTTGTCAGTTCAGCTGCTTTGTGGGTTCCCAAACGTCTGCTTAAAAGTGCAAACTTTCAGACTTGTCCAACAATGTACTTTGTAATAGGGACATTTTGTAGGTAGGGAAATAAAATAAATTCTACCCCAAAAAAAATTTCGAAAAAAAGCATTAATATCTGGGTTTCAAAATATTAAGATTTGCAAGAAAAAAAAATTTGAGATTAATCTCAGAGGTTTTCTTGAAAATCTTGACATGTCTGGAGCTCCTACAGCCGAAAATGTTCAACTTCACTAAATTTTTTGAGTTTCACAAGTTGAACATTGAGCTCAGAAATTTCCAAGTTTTTATAGAAACTTTCTGAGATTAATCTTAAAATTTCTGAGTTTTTTTCACATTAATTTTTGACTTTTGGAGCTGGAAAAACTCCCAAGTTTTTAATAGAAAATTTCTGAGATTAATCTCAAACTTTATGAGTTTTTTGGCTGAAATTTATTGTTTCTTTTTCCATCTTCAAACCCTAATATGAAGTCATAGACCCGTCCTACAGAACAGTTAGCCTCAGCATCTTTACGTAACTGCAGGTCAACCACCATGTTTGATGCTTTCAAAGCAAAATAAAAAAACTTGCTAATATTAAGGGGTCATATAATAGCCCACAAAATCTTATGTCACTTACAAAGGTGGCTTGAATTGGCTCAACAAGATCGATAAAGGTGACGAGACATAAGCTAAATATTAGCTGAAAAAGACCGCAAACACTGGATAAACACGTTATACTAAACAAAAATAGTCATCTACCATCCATTCATCGTCTTTACCTGCGTATCCTCCCAGGATCCAGCGGCCATTGAGCCGGAAGTACGGACTCTGGACGGGTCACAATCCTCTGCGCACAAATACGACAAGTTAGCTAAACATGCTACTCGCTGCATTAGCTAAGCATTGCGAGTATTTAAGGTGATTTGTCTTTCGCTTGTCTTTCATACATGTCAGGTTTGTGAAGAGTACGACGTACAGCTCTATGAACAGGTTTCCCCACCTGAACAGTTGGTTTTCAAAAAGGCAGCTCCAGATTGATTTCAACATGCTAAACATGTTAGCCTGTAGCTAACTACCGTTAGCACACCGGAACAAGTAAACATTAGCTTAACACGAGGTCTCCGTCTCCCTGTAAGATCAGACAAGGGATAAAAAATATTTTTAGGATGATGCGTAAAATATATCATCATGAAAATATCTTAAAAATAGACAAGTAAGCCTGAGAAAAATCTGGAGATGTAATATAAAATGTTCTGTCAAGCTCTTAAATTGTAGCGTGGACGTCACAGAGCTGGTTTAACCTTTTCCTAAAGAGGAAGTGATGGGCAGGCAGAAGGAGAGGTGAAGGGTAACTACATGCAGCAGCGCTCAGTTACCTGTCAGGTAGTCAAGCTGCTCATTCCTGCCAACATTTGGTGCTTCTCTCCTGCAGAAAAGCCTCAGTCCAATCTCTTTCCAACTTCTCTAAAAATTTTATAGTAATTTACAGAGTGCTGATTTTTAATATCTGCACATTTTGAGCTATTTTTGCTTGATATAATTACCTTTCAAATGATTTCCATTACAATTTATCACCCTACATCTACTAGCTTGTAATCTTTTAACTGGAAAATCTGGAGCGGCTGCAGAAATCTCCACAAATTTGGATTATGTAAAAATTTCAAAAGATATCAAAATGAAAACGCTTACTGTCCGGAAAACAATATATGTAGAGGAAAACAAAAAGAGCCCACATCTATGGAGGGTTAGAGGTGGCAAAAGTAAACAAATAAATATACCATGAAATACACATTGAATTACAAAATGATTAAAGTCATTAAATAATTAAAATTACCACTAAATAAGTAAATTTATTCAATGGCATATTAGGGTACAAAAAAGTTAATTCCCATCAAAAAAATAAATAAAAATACTAGAAAAAAATAAAACAAGAAAATTACAGAGTTTGAAAACATTTTCTTGAAAAAAACTGGGAAATTTGAGTTTCTATACTTGTTCATTTTTGACTTTAGAAACTCCAGGTTTTTCTCAAACATTTTTAAGATGCTGCACTCAAATTTTTTCAATTTCTTAAAGCAACTTTTTGACTTTCCAAACTCAGAAATTTCCTTATTTTTTCTGAGACTAATCTCAAAATGTCTGAGTTTTTTTTTTTTTTGGCAAAAAATTACTCCTCCTATTATAATGGCCTTAAAACAATTTATAATAATTTATAATAATTCTAAATTATTCTAAATAATTTATTTATAATTTATAATAACTTACATTTAAATTAAACAATAATATGCAATTAAGTAGTTAGCTGTTTCACAAAATAATTCAATAAAATTAAATAATAAATTGTTCTTTTAAAGAACATTTATTGTAAAAATATAACAATTTAACACCTAGAATGTGACCGAATTTGAGCTGTGATGGAAAGAGGAATCATCGGTTTTTACATTTTTCAGAATTTTTTTTTAATTCTGAAAAACTCAAGCAATTTTGCATAAAATCTCAATAAAATTTGTCGAAGTTTGAGGTTGCAGAGGAAGACAAAATGTGAGAAGTCAAGCGGGTTTGCAGCGTTTGTGCGGCGCTCTGCTCGGTGAGCGACCGCTCTGCTGGAACATGACTCATCATCGCCTCTAATTAGTCCCTCCACTGCAGCGTCATCAGCAAATTTGATGATTAGATTGTTAGAGGGAAACACCGGGCTGCCATTATTGGTGAGCTAAAAGCACTGAGCTGGGCAGACAGGAATGATAAAGATGTTTTTAAAAATTCTCCTCTGCTGCCATGTTGTGTTGCTGCTCAACTTTTCTTTTACAGACATTTGATTCTGCAGAGAAAGAAAAACTTTACACTGAGCTGCTGTTGTCCTTCTTTACACTTCCTGCAAAATGTCAATGTTTTCTTGGGTAAATGTGACGACTGTGTATAGAGGAATTTTCCTGCCATAATCCAAGAGCACACATTTTCAGTCTGAAAAAAGGATTTCATGTCTTTTGTTCTCAAAACCTTTAATACTTTAGCTTACATTTTCATTTTGAAAGCAGGACTTCATGTCTTTCTTATCAAAACTTGTAACACTTGTACTCAAAATTTCTCCTCGCGCTCACAGTTGGTGCTTTGACTCTGCTCGCTTTTGGAAATGCCTTTTGGCACAGTCGCCTGGCAACCTCTCAACCAATAGAATGAAAGTGTTGTACTGGGTGTATTTGTTTCCTTCTAGTGGGTGTGCCTGTGTGGCTACTATCGATTGATGCAACCTGCACCACTCACTGGATGTAGGGAGAAATAACAGTGTCAGCTTTCCGCTCCGTAGTACACTGAACATCTGCCAGCATTGTGCTACTGATCGCTAACAGCTACTGATCTTAGGCAGGAATTTGTTCACCCAAACAACTCCCTTCATTCAGTGCGTGGCGCAGGTTGCTACAATCGATAGTAGCCACACAGGCACACCCGCTAGAAGGAAACAAACGCACCCAGTACAACACTTTCATTCTATTGGCTAAGAGGTTGCCAGGCGACTGTGCCGAAAGGCGTTTCCAAAAGCGAGCAGAGAGTCCAAGCAGAGACTAAGAGTGAGCGCGTAACAAGGATTATAAGTTTTGATAAGAAAGGCATGAAGTCCTGCTTTCAAAATAAAAATGTGAGCAAATGTATTAAAGGTTTTGAGAACAAAAGACATGAAATCTTCTTTTCAGACTGAAAATGTGTGCTTTTGGATTATGGTAGGAAAATTCCCCCATATATGTCCTGCTATTCTTCTCGCCCGTCTCTGCATCTCCACAGCAACTGAACCGCTCACCTTGAAGTTCTTGAGAATGAAAATTATTCTTCCAGCTGTAAAACTCTGACATGTGAGGTAAATTTGATGCAAAGCGATGATGGATGCAGCCTTTTCTTTGGCATTGCTAACAGAAGAAGATAAACTCTGCATTTCCTTTAAATCAATCTGTTAATTAAAGGGATTTAAAAATGAACCTGAAATACATGAGCTGGATGATTTTGTGAAAGGGGGGAAATGTAACTTAAATATGTTAAATAAAGGATAGAAATGGATATGCAGTCCTAAAAGGTGATTTGTTTTTCAGAACATACATTTTAATTAAAATGTATGGAAGGCTATTTTAACATGGAAAAACCTCTGAACTCTGACTTTTCTTTCTATAATTTGAATCTAGTTGAATCTGCTTTTTTCAGTGAAATTTAACATGAAAAAATCTCCTCTGAATTTTTTCAGAATTCAAAATTTATTATAATAAAATCAAAATTCCGATTTTTTTCTCCCTCAGAATCCAAAATTTTATATAAAACCATCTCATGTTTCTCAGGTTTTTTTTTCTGGAATTTGGAATTTAATCAGAAAAAAGTCACAATTTTGACTTTTTTCTTTCCAGAATGTGAGATTTAGTCTGAAAAAAAGAATTCGAATTATAACTTCCAGAATTTGAAATTTAATAATAATTTAAAAAAGAGTCAATATTCAGAATAGTGAATAAAGAAGTTTGGACTTTTTCCCCCTCATAATTCTGATTTTAATCTGGCGAATAAATGTCAGATTATTGTCCTAATCCTCTTCCAAACTTTTCATCAGATTTTTAAGAATCCAAACAATTTTTCCTTCCTGTTCAAGCTCAGTATTCTGAGAATTTTCCTTCTTAGAAATAAAATAACACACTGGAAGTGTAACTCTTGATGGTTGGAAATAGTTACACAAACTGGCCGCTAGAGGTCACAATACTCTCATAAACCTTGTAAATATTTTCTTCGAAAGAAAATTCATTAGTTTGGCATTTATAAAAGAATAAAAAGTTAATTTAAACATTAAAAGTATCAAGTTAATTCAGACTTCCGGTAAATTTGTTGTAGTTGATTTCAAATGCGTAACTGATGTGTTTTATTTAGCAGCTGCTGTTGAATGAAGTGTAAATAGGACAGCACCGCCCCCTAGTGGAAAACGGTAATATCTCTGGATTCCTCTAAAACGCTTTGAGATGCCACACGATTAGAGCTTCGTGCTGATATCTAATGCAAGATTGAATGAAGCTATTTGGGAAATTAATTTATTGTTGTTATTTTAGTTTTACAAATAAAAATCTGAATAGTGTGGCATGCATTTGCTATAACTACAGTTCCCTGTACCAACTTTACACTTATTGAAACTGAAGTTTTGCTCTTTATTCCTTAAAACAAAAATCTTTCACAGATTCGCGATTTTATTTAGGGCTGGACTTTGACTGTACCGTTCTAACGCATGGATATGCATTGACCTAAGTTATTACAGTGGGTTTTGAACAACATTTTACACGACTTAGTGACAATTAATTAGCCATTGACTAATCATTGATGATGTCACATTGTTGCCATTTCCAGAAGGCATTTATAGAGTTCTTTAAACTTTGACTGTAGGTCAGTTTAATTATGTACAAAGGTCATAGGAAAAATGTTACCCAGAAAGTTTCAGAACAGATTTGTAAAAAGAGGAAACAACTTAACCTGAATTGAGATTTTCTAAATATTTAGATTCATTACAGCAGCAGTGGAAAGCATCTTAACAATCCTGAATGTGAAATAAATCAACCTAAATCTTTCTGTCTTCCGAGTTAAATATCTAATATTCTCTTCTTGTGGATACAGGTCAAGTAAACGTTTATACCTTTTCATTTATGATTTCCTTTAGTTGTTACATTAATTATTCATATTTATTGTGAAAATTAAAGAAAAATAAGAAATTAGTGTAGTCCAATAAATACTACAAGTAGGGCTGAACAATTAATCGATAATGCAGTAGACACGTGATCAATATCAACGGATATTACGTCAGAAAATTAAATATATAGAATTCAATATATAGAATTACTTAATTTAAAAAGTTAAATTAAATAATTATAATTAAATACAATTTCTTTTGGGATTAATAAAGTATTTTTTGAATTGAACTGAACTCAATCTCCTACGCCAGTTGGTGGAATCAACAAACACCCTCTTTGGTTGCCTAGCAACTCACTCACTCTTTGGTTACCTAGCAACAACTTGAGTAATTTGCACAGCAGCAGTTTAAGGTTTTTTGCTTCATAACTGCTTAAAAATAAACAACGGCTTGAAGAGAAAACTGTATATGAAACAAGAAAGGCCACTCCACATGTTTTTTGCAGTATTTCAAATATTTTAAACAAAAAAAAAAAAAACTAAATCAATAATTATCGATATCGACTGATCTGAATCGCCTACGTCACAGGTGTCACACTCCAGTCCTCAAGGGGCGCTGTCCTGCAGTTTTTAGACGTGCCACATGTACAAAACACTGGAATGAAATGGCTTAATTACCTCCTCCTTGTGTAGATAAGTTCTCCAGCGCCTTGCTAATGACCTAATTATTCCATTCAGGTGGTGCAGCAGAGGCGCGTCTAAAACTTGCAGGACACCGGCCCTGCAGGACTGGAGTTGGACGCCCCTGGCCTACGTCATTCAGTCTTAACTAATGAGTGAAGCTCCAAGTGACACACAAGAACAACAAAAGAAAACGCTTAATACTCTGAAGTCCTTGTTTCATTTATTTTATTTTCCGCTGTCCACATGATCTTTTCGTCATAACAAGCAAGCATCCCAGAAATCCTACAGCCACCAGGACAAACACCATCACACAGTTTCACTTTCACAAAAAGTAGGGGGAGAGCTTACAGAGGAGGAGGTGTGGGGTGACTACGGGCCTCAGGGGGGGAAAGGCGGCGTTCAACAGCATCAACAACCTCAGAGCAGAAGGAAGAACCTGTCAGTCTGCAGCATGTTGGGTACATACATGTCACTCGTATAGCGTTAGCATAATATGGCATAGAAAGAAAGCATCCAAGCTGACAGAGCATCAAAGGAGTAAACCTGTGCGTGTAAACGGAGGAGGCATGAGACACACCGAGGACGCCAGCGGAGACGACTGGCGTTTTTAGCGTCAAAGTCGATTCTTCTACGCCTGCAGAATCTTTTCAGAACAGTCTGGAGTCCACACAACAACATAATTCAAAAATATGTCAGCGCCGAGTTGCCATGACAAACAGAGGTTAGAGGTTTGTCGCCAACAGCCAAAGGAGTGGCGAGAGAAAAAAGTTCAGAGGAAGGGGGTGAAAGCGCGGTTCGCTGCCAAGTCGTGTTACTGTGTTTTTAAACAAACTCAACTGCATAAAAACTCTTTAAAACCAGTGGGCTTTCAAAGGATTTCCAGTCATTGCAAATAGGATAATGCTTCATGTAACGGATGCCAAAAGAGAAAAGAGGGGCTCTATTATTCAATACTATTCACAGGCCAGATGAGCACAGACTAGCTAGTATTAAAGCTAAAGCCATTCAATGCAAATTAAATCTTTTACTTTGACAATATGATTAAAGTAAAAAGCTGAACCTTGTCCTAATTGATGAACTGACTGTCATTTCAAACGTTTACTCATTTACTTAAGATACTTTGAATGAATAAGTAGTGGATATTATTACCCAGCTGTTCCTGAGTATAATTCACGATTTGGACTTTATCCTGTAATTTATGCTTTTGAATATTTCTCATATCCTAGAACAACAATGTGTGTTTTTTTTATCTGAAAATTGCAATTTATAGGTGTGAACACAAGCTTGCTAATATTAGCTACTAGCATGCTAACATCTAAATAATAGAATTAGCTGTGGCTAATCTGCCACTGTGGATGTTGAGTTGGCCTGGTACCGTTATGGTAAGACTGCGCTAATAGTTGTCTGAGGCAAAATTTGGTTGTGGATATTACTAGCATGTCCTTGTTTTAATTAATAAATCACAAATTAGGATGCTACCATTGCTTAAACAGTAGTTAGCGTCCTAACAGACTACAACAAAATATGACAATGGACGTTAGCATTATTGAGGCTAGCGTTAGCAACTACCATGCTAGCATAAAGGGAGACTTGCATGAATTGTCTATCAAAAGAAATCTTTAAATTAAAAATTATGTCAAAAGCTACTCCACGTAATTAAAGAATTAACTCCAGGTTGTGTTTTTAGATTTGAATCAGGATGTTAACAAAAGCAGAAGTAGCTTGTTTTTGGAAGCATGGAAATGACAATTATTAGCTTTGAACATTACCATACTATAGCCAGTTGTTAGCATTCTAATATCCAGACATTAGCTGAGCCTAATGCTTAAATGTAGATGTCAATATTAGCATGCTAACACTAGTATTTTAGGTATTATGCTAACACTAGTATGTTAGTGTTAGCATAACACTGACATTGTTTTTGTGGATGCTAGTGCTTCTTTGGCATGATAATAATGAGCACATAATTGTTCATAGCCCATAATTAGCATGAATACTAACAATAGCATGCTGGTATTCACTCTAGTGAATATTACCATTCGCTAATAGTACCATAACATGGTATCATTAGTTGTCATCATGCTAATGATTAACTATTTTTTAGCAGGCGCCTCCTGTAGGTGTCCCATCCCTCATCCGCATCAACACTAAATATCAGTCAGAACTACGTTAACTCATGTCTATGTTCAAGCGTAAATCAATAGTGCTCAGCCCTTAGGCACCTAGTTACAGAATAACACTAAAAAGCAGTTTGACAACAAGGTAAAAACTCTAAAACATTAGAACATTTCAACATATCGATCTCGTTTTTCCTTTGCGTAGGGCTCAGTCGAGCTGAAAAACCCCTGCGAAAGCACAAAAATCTGGCACCTTTGAATCGGTTAATCCTGGCTATTTTACATCTTTTTATCTTACATCCTTCACTTACTTCAACAACAAATAAAAAAAGAACAAAATCAAAATATCAGTACAACTTCTGTTTGTTCAGGCACATAAAAAGTGGAAATGAAGGAGAGATTTCGATGAGTAGAAAACAGTCTGTATGCTAAAGCAGCAGTTGGTTGGTTGGTCGGTGGAGGACGGCTGGGAATTTCGCAGCTTCCGCTGTGAAATTTGGACCTTTGTGACTCAGGAATGCAAACAAAGTGGGAAATCAGTCACTTCCCAGGGGGGACAGATCTCACTAAAAGGATTAAAAGAGACAGTAAGGCATGGAAAGGCGAAGTCTGACAGAATAAAACTTCTCAACCACCAATTCTGCAATTGCGACCGAAAACAGAAATAAAACATGACGGTTTTTCAACCATCACATGCCACAGATACACTGCAAAACAAACAAAAAATAAGATTTAAAAAATCTCTTTAATTATTTAAACTCTTAAGGCAGCATTCATTGTAAATTATCAACAGAATTTGAGATTCTTGACCTTACTGCTGCAACACTGTTAAGACTGATCAATTTGGTACCCATTCTTCAGGTTAGCTACAACCAAAACAAAAAGTAAAAGGAATGAACAGAAATACAGCATCTTGCATAAACGCGACCTTTTTTGTCCTGACTGACTCACCTGAACCCTCAACAAAAACTGCAAAGCAAAAAATAAAAAAGGACAAATGGAATAAAGTAAGTACAATATATAAAAAAAACAAAACAATGCAGTCAAAAGTGCTCAAAAAGCAGTGTTATTTTTTTTCTCTTTCTTCCTTTTTGTTTGTTTTCTATTTATTTCTAACTGTGTCCAATAGAAGGTGGGGAAACAGGAAAGTTGGTAGGTGAGAAAAACTGCATAGGAGGAAGTGTCGGGATCAACGGTGAGGCGCAGCGAAAGGTTCGGCTCCTCTCCACCTGATCTCACCGGCTGAACGCCATCCTTTGACAAATTTCCTCCTAGACAGGGTCAAGGGTCAGGGCTTGTGAGGCGGAGCTTTAACCCAGGCTGGTGATGTTGGCCCTGCCACCTGGGGGCGCCACAATGCGCTGGGTGTTCCTGCGTGGAACGTTGTCATCGATCTGAGCACCTGTGTGGCCAAACAGAAAGTGAGCCGATATGGTTCCTTGAACATGTCAAAACAAAACATGTTCATTACATTTTCAAGATGTTTTATGGCGTCTTGTCACTTTAAATCCAAATAATCTGCTGCTGGCCACGCCCCCAACTCAACGCTTACAGATGCGCAAACCTACATCTTTGAAAACCAACAAGAATGGAGCAAGTGGTTTCTGGATGCTAAGTCAACAACAAAACATTTGTCTTTTCCAGCAGCCATTCATCCTGACCATCCTCTTCATGAGTCTGTATTAGAAAAACAGAGCGTCTTTAGTAAGAGGTTTCTTCAAATTTGCTGTAATACAGACTGCTACAGGCAGTAATCACCATTTACTCTTGTTTTTGAATTAATATGAGTTACAACATTTACTTTCCCTTTGGCTTCAGTATAGTATTTTTGAATTTGTATTGAGTTAATACAGCAGTAAAACCAGCTGACCTAATGTCTTGGAGCTCATCTTGTGTTGCTAAGTAACGGGCGGAATTCCGCGGGGGTTGCTAGGTAACATGCTGGGCTTCTCTGGAGTTACTAGGTGAAGGGTCAGTGCTTGATGATTTGTGATGTTGCATTTTTTGAAACGGCTCATTGTCCAGACAACAAAAAACATGAACTTATTGTCAAAAACCATCTGGGTTTTTTTTAAAAGCAGTAGAAACCCAAATGGATTAATTAATTCTCAGTTTAATCTACAGTTTTACAAATTTATCAGGCTAAAATCATGGTATCGTCCATGACGGTGGATTAATGGTATTATGTGTTTTAAAATAGTTGACTAGATCAGACATATCCAATTATTGACACAGAGGAACTTAACCCCATGTCTGATATGGTCAAAATAAAGCAAAGCTTTCTAGAAGTCTTTACCAATTAGCCAAAAGCTTGGCTTTCTTCAAAATGGTGGCAGTGTCTTTGAAATCTTCAATTGGGTTATATTTTTGAAATAAGCATCACCTCTCTCCTACCAGACAGAAACAAGCTACAGGTTCCTGAGTAAAGTGAGTACAGTTTATGTACTGATGGTTCCTGACTGACCGGACAGGCTGAAGCCAGACTGGTGCAGGTTGCGGACAGGCTGGTTGGGTTGTTTGGCAGGTGAGGTCTTCGCAGAAGAGACGGGGGTCATGGTTTTAGGAGTGACGGATACCTCGCACACCGGACCGTCGTACAGTCCTCTAGGTACCCCCCTCAGCTCTGCCAGCTGCAATAAGAAAAACAACACGCAATATTCAACGCAAGTACCGAAACAACAGTCCTCAAAACAACCATGCAGCACTCTACCCTGCTGCGAGCCTTTATCCTCTTGTAGACGTAGTCAGGAAACGGTTTACGGGCCACGAAGCGTCCTGAGCCCTCAGTGGCGTGGAGGGTCCCCTCCTCCAAAACAATCTTTCCCTGACTGATGACCACCAGAGGCCCGCCGCGCACCTCCAGCCCTTCAAAGATGTTGTACTCTACAGTCTAAGAAATTTTAAAAAAAAAGTAAAGAAAGCACATGAAAAAGACTGGGTTATTTTTCGCAAACTATAAAAATTTGAATTCATTCTGCCAATTTGTTTATTTTGGTATTCATCCCAAGTTACAACTGCTGAAATAACAAAACTTAAAAGGAGCTCAAGACAGACTTTTTCCCCGACAGAAGACTGAATTAATTTTTGGTCTTTTAACTGCAGTAAACAGTAACCTACATAAATGATCAGAAACTCAAGCTAACAGATACAAAAGCTAGCAGTTAACAGCTACAAACCCCAACAGCTACTTTAACTGACAGTTATTAACACTAATGGCTGCCTAAACTAACATCTACTAATACTAAAAGCTATCAAAGCTAACAAATATGTAAGCTAACTGCAACACGAGCTAGCATTTCGCTAAACTAGCACTTACCTAAAGCTAACAGATAATACCTAACATCTATTTAAGCTAGTATCTACCACAGCTAAATGCTATTTAGTCTAGTAGATATTAAAACTAACAGTGCTTTAAAAATAACATCTACTGAAGCTAACAGTAATGGACTAATTCAAGCTAATGGCTACTTAGGCTAGCAGAAACCTAAAATCACCATTACTCATGCTAACAACTAGATTATTTTAAATGACACAAAAACACAATATTTTTTGTGTTTTTGTGTCTGTTGTCAGGACAGACACAACAGTTGTTGTCAGGATTAACAACTGTTAATCGTGACAGTATTAACAGTTGTGAAATGCAAAGGCTTTGGGTTTGAGTTCTTTTAGGTCGGACCGGTTTTAAGGTCCTGTTATCTTGACTAACATTACAAGTCCTTCCAGATTCTCCAAACTGGAGATCACTCTACCAGGTGGATAGATGATGACTCCACAAAACCTGACTTACAACACATCCACAACTACTCCTTTAACCGATTTGTTACAATGTGTTCCCTGTGGTCTAATGCTAATAAAAGAGCTAATTGTATGGACAAGAGGGATAAGCTGATGGGGAACACAGGCGTTCATTTTTATCCCACCAGATGAGGAGGCTTGGCCAATGAAGAGGTTTGTGTGTTTGTGTGTGTCCACTCTGGAAGCCTTATAATGCTCTTTCCTAAAAGCTACTGAAGCTAACGCTGAGGTCATGGCAATCTGGCAAAACTTTATCCCAACATGAGCTCACCAGTAGGATTAGCCACCCCATTACTCACACTCTGCTATACATAATTTCTCCCATGGAACAAAAAGAGGCTCAGGGACATAACAGGATTAAATTAGCAGATTCCCAGAACATCCACAGCAATGGTCTGCATGTCTTTCTAAAACATACATACACAGACAGGCAGCCTGCAAACAATCAGACCCTGATGTGTTTCAGTTCTCTGGCATGAATGACATCACTCCCTCGACACCGTGTGAGGCCCACGCCCAGTTCAGCAGTCTTCCCAGCCACCACAGCAGTGGACTAACACCCCCTCGCTCCCACTGACACCGGTTTCAGAAAATGGAGGACATCGTACGGAGTTGTGGCTCTTGGCAGAGATGATCTTCGTGACGTCCGGGTCCCAGAGCACCAGGTCCGCGTCCGAACCCACTGCGATGCGGCCCTTGCGGGGGTACAGGTTAAAAATCTTGGCTGCGTTGGTGCTGGTGATGGCTACAAACTGGTTTTCGTCCATCTTACCAGTCACCTGGAATACATTACAACTGAGCGTTAGAACTGGCTTGATTGTCTAAGCTTCTATGTTGCATGTTTAGTCTATCGTTCCTGACCAGTTGTTTGACTGTTCCCATTTGTTATGTTTTGCTAAAAGTGGTTTGTTTTTGCCTAAAGCATTTTTTGAAAGAAAAACCTATTGTTAAAAAAAATATGCAAATTAACCAGCTGCTTAGGGCCCCCACACCACAAGGGGGCCTCCAAGAGCACCATGCTAGCATAGTAAAAATACATATATATTTAAAATAACATTGAATAACACAAACTAAATGGTATTACACATGAAAAACACTATTTCTATATTGTTTTTATAGTTGTAATAATGGTTAATCTCTTCCTGCTGACGGCTGCTGTTGGGGAAATATAAGATATCAAACTTGTTAACTGTAAATGTAGTGTTGATCAGCTGATGTCTCTTTCAAATGGTTAAAATAATATGCTACACTTATGGAGCTAAATTAGTGTCATAAAAAACAAGCTGAAAAAAATACAAATTTGAAATAGAAATAAAGGATGTGAAACTGAAAAAAATGTTCAGATCTACTTTTTATATTAAATGACTTTTTTTAAGTTTCAGATTTTTATTTTCAGTTTAAATCTTTTTTTTTTTAAGTTTCAAATCTTTATTTTCAGTTTGGATTTTTTTTTCAGTTTCAGAATAATATTTCCGCTTCATTCTTTCAATTCAAAACTTTTTTCAGTTTCAAATTGTTTTTTTTTCTTCAGTTCAAATCATTTTTTTTTTCTGTTGACCAAACTTTTTGGCCCCAATTTAACTCCATATACACTTAAATACCACTCTGCAAATTTTTTTCAGTTTGTTACTCCTGTAAAATGAAAATCAATATAATAACATTGGTATGATTTAAGTTAATTAAAAATTAGGCTAATGATAGTAGGCATGTTACACACAGAGTAGCTCAGCAATTATAAAGAATTTGTTGTTGACATGTTGGGATGGGGAGTCCCCAAATAAAAATCTGCTCTGGCCCCCAAAAAGGCTTGGGACACGTACCACACATTTGTCCCAGATGATTGACATCCTCTCCTCTGTGCCATTGACACCCTCAGGAATCAAGGTGAAGTCATCTTTCCCCACAGCGCGCTGGGCCGTGTTAAAGGGACAGTGCGCACTTCCTGTAACCTGCAGGTCGCCACTATAAAGATTAAAAAGGACAACAAACACACACACACACACACACACAAAAAGAAAGAAAGTGAATATAACCGTAATGCTGGGACAAAAACATTCCAAATATGTCTCCAGTTGGATCCAACTTTTACCAGGACAGCAGGGAGTTGAGATAGTCCGGAGTGGCCGGGTCAGGACTCAGCGGAGGGGACGTGACATAAGCCGCAGCCTTGGCCCAGTTCTTACTCCAGTAGTGTGACCCGTCTGTCCCCAGGCTGGCCGTGATCGGCTCTCCATAGACCACAGTGCCTGGAAAAATGGTACAATAAGGTTCTGCTGCCAGACACATGCAACAGCATGTTAGGGACACTGGAGATACAAAAATGTCTGCCAAAAAACTCAGACATTCTTAGAATAATTATGAAAATTTAGGAGATTAACTCCAAAATTTAATTTTTCTCATGCAAATTTTTGAATTTTCAAACTCAAGTATTTTAGAAAAATAGAAAATTTGTGATTTTGAAAAAAATGCTAATTTCTGAGATTGATTCAAAAAATTTTTAGCTCTTTTCAGGCATTTTTTTTTTGCTTTTCAATTTTCAATTTTTTTCCTTCTGTTTGTTTTATCTACTAGGACCTTAACAGACCATTGTAAGTTACAGGAACACAAGGTTTTAAAAAGTGATTTTATTATTTTTTTTTTTTGCCACATTGTTGTTTTATTGAGTGTCACTGAATAAGCATTTACGACAACTGACAACAACAACAAAGAAAGTCAGACTTTTTCCTCAGAATAAAAAGTCAGAAAAAATTAAAAATTTTGAGAAAAATGTCAGAATTTAGATTTTAAAAATTCAGATTTTTTTTTCTATTTTACAGAGGTCCTCTCCTATAAGCACAAGATAATATCAATAAACTTGAAAAGTATACTTTAAAAAGCTTCTACAATTTATTAAATATTTAAATAAGATATTTTTAAAATCATAAAATTTGCACTTTGTCAATTTGTACATATACAAGTATTTTCTATTCCATGTTGCTGTGTTGCATAGAGGCCCAAAAGTGCCTCAAATTAAAAAATATAATTTGTCATAAATATTTATGTATGTAATAGCTTAAATAAAATTGGAAATACATATATTGAGTTATTTACTAGAAATATAATGAATTATTCATGAAACATTTGTATTCACGATATGATAAAAGCATGTTTATCAAAATACTTATTTGTTTTTGTTCTGCTTTGTAAAATTAGCAAAAAATACACCTTTATATATACTTTCCTCACCCTTCTTCCTAGCCTGAGCGATGACATCAGCAGCGCTCTTGCTCATCACCTTGGTGACGTACAGCGGGCAGTTCGTCTGATTGGCCACCGTCACCGCGCGGTTAACAGCTTCCGCTTCCACCTGGAAAACAAAGGAGGCTTCATGGAGAACAGTGTAGATGTAGACATCAAAATCTTCTCTAAGCGTCTAATTGGGCGACTTTTATTTAGGTGTATCAGTAAAAGCAGGTGAACACATATCAAATACAATCTTTTTTAGCCCTGACTTATGTTTTACAGTGAAGCTTAAACATTAACGTTGTTCTTTTTCCCACCAGGCGGAAGGAAAAAGGGAAGAAAATACATGTTTTAGCAATAACACAGTGTTATCTTTATAACAGATGTCCTGATGACAAACCCCATCCTTTGTTTTGGCGTCTTGTTTTCGCTAAGGCAGAGAACCGTCCAACGATTATAAAACTGTCAAACACTTTAGTACCAAGCAGTGAACGACTGAAAAGGTCAAAATGTTCTGGCAAAGAAAGAGGCAGGAGTAGAAATGCGAAGTCCACGCATTCACCTCCTCTGGGTGGCTCAACACGTGTCCTTCAGGTCCGGTGATCCCCTGCTCCAAGATCCGCCTCTGCTCCTAAAAACGCACAAACGCACAAACAAACTCGTTGGAAAAGTCAACCGCTGAGTCACGTCCAGGTGTTTCCGATAAACAGCAGAGGAAACCGATCAGAGCCATGACCCCCGTAACCGACTGTCCTCATCTGCTGGCAATTACAAACGTCATGTGGCGGCCAACAAGCGCGACTCGTACATGTTAGAACAGGCCTGCCAGCCATACAAAGCACGGTCGTTACATTTTCTGCACAAAATTATTCTCAAATAATGACGTTTTAGTCTGCGCGTCTTGAGCTCCTGTCAGAATGAGCTGTTTGAGTACATCGTGTCACTTTAAATCCAAATAAATTCCGGCTGGTTACACCCTCAAATCAGCGTTTACACATGAAAATAGCTTTATTTTGAGACAAAAAGTAGTCCGTGCCATTTAAAAATAATAAAAATATATATTGTGTTGCTTTGGAAGCAACTCTCAAAGAAATAATAAATAAATCAATGAATATAAGAATACATCAGAAACACACAGAAACAGCTGGGATGTTAAGGCAAAATAAAAATAAATAAAAGATAAGATGATTTGCTTTCAAGTGAATTAGCTGTGTTCAGGGAAACAACAGCTCTTCAAGTAGCCACTGTTCAGTGCATGAAGCAGTAAAACCAGCTGGCCAAATGTGCCAGAGTTCCAACTGAGTTGCTAGGTAACGGGCCGTAACTCTGCTGGGGTTGCTAGGTAACGGCTGGGCAGTGCCTGCTGAATTGTTACATTACATTCAGAAACCAAAAAACTTTTACTTATTGCCAAACAAAGGCTGGCTCGGGGGGGATTCTTTAAGAGTTTTGTTTGTTTTTAGAAAAAGTAGAAACTCAAAACGGAAGTACAGAAGTCTGCAAAACTAGCTAAATTTTTAGGTCCCGGTTAAGGGGAAAACAGCTCAAATTCATACCTCAGCAACGATATCCCCGTTCTCGGCGTGAACCTGGGCAACAGCTCCCAGATCGCGGATCACGCTGAACACCTCGTACACCTGCACCGAAGAGAAGAAGGGCGATTAGATTTGATGAAAATATCTACCTATAGTGCTGTGAAAGTCATTTTTCAAAGTGATATTTTCACCATGTCACTCGTTCATTTATAAATGTCACAGTTTCCAACTGAAAATTTAGTTAGGAAGCTAAATATTTAGTGAACTAAATATTGAGTTAGCAAGCATGTTAGCATGTAGTTAGGAGTTTAAACAAGGGTTCACAAACCCACCGTTTACTTTCAGAGTCCACTTCAGTTTATTAACAAGAGCTTTGAATATTAGCTAAATAATTAGCTCTGAGCTAGCTCAGTGTTTAGTTTGTGAACTAAATATTCTGAGCTAAATATTTATTGTGAACTAATATTTAGCTTGTTTAGCTCTCTGCTAAACATTTAGCTGTGAGTGAGATAAATATTTCTAACTAGCTTTATTCTGTGCTAAATATTTAGCTCGTTTAGCTCTGTGCTAAATATTTCTAACTTACTTTATATTGAGCTAACATTTAGCTTGTTTAATTCTGAGCTAAGTACTTAGATTTAGAAGGCTAAATCAGAGCGTTCCTGCTCTGAGTTAGCCAAATATTTCCAAGCTAGCTCAGATCTAAATATTTAATTTGGAGTGTAATATTTAGCTTCCTCACTAAATATTTATGCTATAGTTAAATATTAAGTTGGTCATCTTCCCAACTAAATATTTAATTAGCTAGTTAAGTAGTTTGTATTTAGCTAAATAATTAAACATTTAGTTTGAAACTGTGACATTTTATAAATTAATAACATGATGAAAATATGACGTTTTCTTTCTCGCATGACTAAATAACACAGATTATTAGCTTAATTTTACAAACAGCATCTCATTGTTCGATCTGAAAACAAGGTTTTGAGCTGAAAAGTAAACATTTTTTCCCAAAGTTTCCACAACTTTCTTGGTATCGCAGTAAAATGGGTTTAACAGCACGGCGCCGTCAGAGTTCAGCAGAAACAAAAGAGGAATAAACTGCAGCCGGCATTCCTCACGCAGGTGCAAAAACCGACACAGATCTGCTTCAAAGCTGCCTTCGAATGGGATTAATTCATTTTCACCATGACTCAGAGTGGGAGCTGTGCTGAGATATGGCTTTTATTACATCTCACTCTCCCAAGAGAAACACTCAGACCATCATTATGAGGAAAAGCCTCGCCAAGACCAACAGACTCTGGATTTGGCTCCAGCTTTGCCAAAAATCAAGCCAGAGGCATGATTTGTTTCATTATAAAATCGTATTGTAAGGTCCCAGCCGTTCTCAGAAAATACAGAAAAACCACTGTTGATACTCAAAATCACTGCAATCAAGCTTTATTTAAAGAAATATTTCCATTTTAACCTGATTTACAAGAGAAGTTGATGTGCTACAACATAAATTTTGCAACATTATGTTAATTTAATTACAGATTTATCAATTTTCATACGGCAGAATAATTCAGGGTGAATGTAAATGTTGTTTGGAGAAATAAAGGAGCCGTACCTGAGCATCAGTAAGCTGGAAAATGTCTTTGTACGCCAAGTAGACCAGGAAAGAGTTGACACCTGAAAATAACCAGATTAAAAAATGATCATTAAAGCAGGAAATATGAAGATCTCAAATGAGTTTCTTTAAGCAGACTTTATGTGTTCCTATGAAAGCAAACTGTTGGTGGTTTGATTACAAGAACCTCCAAGCTGTTAGATCCATTTCAGATTTAAATCTTTCATTCATTTACTTTTCTTTTATAATTTTTTTTTGAAAGTAAAACAAAAAAGCCCAACCTTAATAGCATATTAAGAGACTGTATCTCTTTCCTTAAAACTCCGTAGGTTGTCAGAAAAACTCCTTAAATTTTGACAGGTTTCTACCGAGTTTGTTTTGCCGTAACGTGCAGAAGGATCAGACGCTCAGCGTTCGTACCGTGGTCCTTCACCAGCGTCTCCATCTCCTCCTGGATCCCCTTGTGCCACTCGGTGATGTCGACGTGCAGCGAGTAGTCGCAGCAGGACTTGCCGTCGGCCCACTCGCGCCACTGCTCGAAGGCGGACATGAGGCTGATGCCGGGCTCGGGAACCACATGGTCAACTGGACACGCAAACAGAAACCGGAAGTTCAACCGGAGCTTTTTAAACGGGCAAATTCAGTGTAGCATTTCTAACTGGGTTTTATTCTAACAATGTTATAGATGTGAAGTTTGTCAAAATTTGTTTATTCTTTGAATTCATTTTGTCAAGTCAACAAGTTGTTTATTCAGACTTTTAGTGGTGTTTTAAGTTCTGTTACGCTGCTGTTGGCAGTTGGTGGTTCCCATGGTAACCAGTAACTGTTGCCGTCGGTAACTGCGGAATGTAGGAAGACCAGCTCTGTGTTTTCTTCACAAATGTTATACTTTAACATTTATTTTTGACAAATTGAATTAGTTCAGAGTTTTGTGAGTAGTTTTGCTATGTCTTGTATATGTTTTTAACTGTTATTATTATTATTAATGTTGTCCATTTTAGATATGTTTAATTTTACAAATGTTAACTGCTGCTAACTGCTGCTAACTGATGTTAACTGCTGCTAACTGCTGCTAACTGTTCATTGAGAGCTATTGTTTTGTAGTTTCTTTATAGTTATTTATTTGTATTTTAGTTAACGTTGAGGGACAGAAGATGCTGGACTGATGTTAGCCACCATCTTGATTTCCTCTTTTGTTAGAATAAATACAATGAACCTGAATGTTTCTGTGGTGACGTCAACCTACTGGAACTGAGACGAATATGGAAAGGTTACACATTAATGACCTTGAATGAATCTTGGAAACATGAGCAGAATGAGGTTGTATAAAGAGTTGTTCTGATTGTGTGATTCTGTTTTGTCTTTAAAATGGCGGCGGTTAATGTAGCGTCAATGTTCCAGACCTGAGTGCAGCAGTCAGCGTTTAGCCTGAAGTGACAACAGCGTGAAGGGAGTTTGTTTTTGCTGCTGATTCAGCACAGGGAGGCCTAATGTGACATTTAATTAAGGTTTCAATTAGCTGCTTTGTTTTTTTTATAGTTCACATAAACATAAAATATATTTAACTTTTTAAAGCTGAAATAACAAGGAATAATAGCTGGAAAATTTATTTCTTTTAATTAAGCTATTTAATAGATGCTTTTATGTGATAACTGATGCATTTATGAGATTTTTCCCAACTAATAAAGCATCACGGTATTTAAGAATACCTTGATGCCTTTTTCTTCTTCAGATTTGTTGTACATATAAGTTGAAATAATTTATTTATCTGTTATTTCTGATGCTTTTTGTCTGATTGGTTGTTGGTCAATTCATCAAGTTAGCAAAGCTAACAAGAAATGCAAAAGTTTCTGACGAGAAAAAGATCAAAAAATCATAATTACTGTGGGAATAAAATAAAGTTTGATGTGATTAATATGAAATATTGCACGTTTTCTTATAATCAAAACTGTATTTTCTGGTAATAAAGATATAACATATTATCAGATAAGTTTTACGCCACAGATTTCACCAGACAGCGTGAGTTAGCATCTATGCTAAATCAGGGGTGTCCAAAGTGTGGTCTGGGGGCCTTTGGTGTCCCTTGAAAAGATTTTATTTGTCCCCTCACCATGAGTCAAGAATGGTAAAAACAATAGATGACCCAAAAAATAAAATGAAATGAAGAATTACGACTTTTTCAGCTGAGCGACTCACTGATCATCGTGGTGCCGCCGGCCAGCGCCGCCTTGGTCCCCTGGTAGAAGTCATCGGCCGCCGTCATGCCCCGGTCGGGCATCTGGAAGCGCGTGTGCACGTCGATGCCGCCGGGCATCAGCATGCCACCGTGGGCGTCGATGGTTTTCACCCCGCCGGGAACGATGAGGTTCTCTCCGATTTGTCTGAGGCGGCGACATTGAAACGGGTTGGGGCCGAGCAGGAAACGGAGGACGCCATAAACAAGCGACGTAAACTCACTTAATGACGCCATCCTCCATGTAGATGTCGGCACAGAACGACTGGTCATCATTCACGATCTTCGCTCCTTTGATCAAGAGACGGTCACTCTGACAAAAAAAAAAAAAAAAACAAACGACAGGACATCATCAATCAAATCAGTTGCTGCTTTAGTTTACAATAATTTATTGATATCCACTAAGTGGAAGTGGAAATAAATTATTATAGAGGTTGCTCTACTGGGCTTCCTTAAGGAGCTTTTCAAAATGTACATTAAAATAATTAATTTTTATTTCTTTAGTGCTCTTCACAACAAATCTCAGAGTCTTTTAAAAGCAAACAAATCCAACCATCTTCAATCCTACTTACCATATTAATACGCTGTTTTATATCTATTTTACTCTAGAAAAATCCCTTGAATAAACAGACTTATTGCCATAGCAACTGAGAACAACGCCACTTTACGTTTCAGGAATCAACACCAATAAACACTAAAATATTGTCCACACAGAACAGAACATTCAGTCCGCTACAGTTTTACGTTTTTAGTTGGATGTTTATTTTGTGATTATTAATAATTTATCGCTGTGGTAGATTAGCTAGCACTGCTATCAGCTAAGCTAACAGTGTGGCGGTTGGTTACCTGAATTAAACACCTGATCTACCGACAATCTGTAAGAGTTGTTTTGATTAGGTTGCCTAATTTTATTATTTTTTGTAACTGAACCGAAACACACCAAATTCCACAGCACATCTGCATGTCAAGGTTAACATAGTCAAGCTAGCATAACTAGCCTACTTCCCACTCCCTCGAAATCAAATCAAATCAAAATCAAATTTTATTTCTATAGCACATTTCAGCAACAAGGCATTTCAAAGTGCTTTACATCATAACAAACACAAACACACAGAGTCATGCAACATAGAATCAACAATCGAAACATTACATTAAGTCAAGTCCCATCATTAAATTCGTAATTCGATTAGTTTTTTCTTAATTAAATCTTTTTCCTGAGCTTGATGTCTAGTTGTCGTAGTGATGTAAAGCACTGCGTTCCTTTTTCTTTCAGATATCAGCCGTACATTTAAGATTTAGCGCATTATATTGACAACGTAGCTAAAACCAATGCTAGTCAACTTCTTGCCTCCAGCCAGGAGATGGGATCTTACACTCACGTTCCAAGGCATCCATAAGCTAATTACAAACAACAGTAATGATATCTATGTTATACACATAGAGAAGCTTCGGACATATTGGTATGGAGGGCCCAGTTGAAAATCTGCTTAGGGCCCCAAAAAGGCTTGGACCGGCCCTGGATAGAAGACAATAAAAGAACCGGATGGACACACCCATCCTGCCTCAGCAGAGAGACATGAGGGGCCGACCAATGAGAGCCCAAACCATGTGATCAATCATCCTCGCCTGCTGCCGTACCAGCAGAGGAAGAGGAGGAAGAGGAGGGAGAGGAGGGGAGCCCCCCAGCTCCACCAGTGTCCCCGTCTCTCCCTCTCCAAAGAAGGCGTGGCCGATCTGGTCACAAGGACTCGGGCGTCCCCGGCTAACAAAGGCCTCTCTGTTCGAGGCGGGCAGCAGCAGAACCGGACCCAGATCCACTCTGGCTCCACTAAACGGAACATCTCTGCAAGGCTTCGGGACTTTGGTCCAAAAGTTGGTCAGCTTTAGGTCTGGACGGTAAATTCTGCTTTAGGACTAAACTAAATGTATTTGGCAACTTAAACTTCACTGCTGGATGATTAGAGTGAAGCCGTGTTGCAGTTAAATTCAAAAATGTTTTATTGTTGCCACTCAAATCGAGGGCTGAAGTGATTAATCAGATTAGGGTTGAAAAATTGGTCGTTATCAATAGTTATTGATTAGTTTTTTTTGTTTTGGATTAGTTTTTTGGGGCCACAAGTGGCCCTCGTGCCGCACTTTGGACACCCCTGATTTAGTGAAGGTTCTGGGTTTGAATCAGGCATGGCGAACGGGAATAAAGCAATCAGGAAGTTGACGACAGACCGACCACAACGAGTAAAAAATGATCAGTAACTTTTCAAAACAAAGTATTTGCACGCCGAAAATGACGAGTTTGGGAAATATTTTCACCTGATTCGCTTCCACACTGCAAAAACACAAAATCTCACCAAGACTTTTAGGCTTAATTTCTACTTCAAATATATTATTACACTCAAAATAAGACAAAACTAACTTACAAGTAACATTTCAGTTTGTTTTAAATCGATAGTTATGTAATATTTATGAAAAAATATCAGTTATTAGTAGAAATGCGCCGATCCGATACAAATATTGGTATCTGCCCCAATATTGGGAGAAATTCTAAATTGGGGATCACGATGAATATAATAAATCTATTCAGTCCATTTCTATGCTTTGTTATTTATTTTACATTATATTTCTGACTCCTAATTGAACTTTCTGAACCATTTGAGAGAAGTTTATTGTAGTTTATTGTTACACGTTTGACCAACATTTTGTTTCTGTCTTTTTTGTTTATTTTACATTAACTGCACTGACTGAAATGATTAAAGATATTTTTGACCAATACTGTGAATCTATTTGTGTATTTAAATGTTCAGTACTAGTGCAAAGTTATCAGATAAATGTGTACTTTAGTACATTTATGTCTGTGTTTTAAATAAAACATTAATATTATATGAATTCAGCCGTTTTCCTGTATCGGAATTGGCCGATACTAAACATCAGATATCGGTATCGGACGTGAAAAAAGAGGATCGGTGCTTCAGTAGTTATTAGTCAAATATTACAAGTTGAAATGTCAGATCATTTCACTTTTCCATCAATATTAAGGAATTATTTACTTCAATTAAGCCTCTATAAATTGCTGGAAAGCTACTTCCAAGTTAATTTTGTCTTATTTCAACTGAAAATAGACAAAAATACTTGATTCGGATGAACTTCACCAATTTATTCTTACACTTAAAACTGAACTTCATACCTACACAGTTAGAAATGTAATAAAAAACTTTATTTTGGTGCTGGACATTTAGCAAACTGTTGCTTTTGTAACGAGAACAGCTGCAGTAAAGTGACTCCTTAGTTTAATGAGAGAGAATTACAGCAGCTGCAGGCTGTAAAACCAAAACAATGATGGAAAAGACGCTAAAACTCACTTTAGAGACGAGGAACATGAGCTAAAACCGTGCCATGATTAAAAACAAACGGAAACGAGAACGTAACCTGACGGAATGCAGGATGCAGAGTAAAAAGTCTGCCCCCAGCGTAACCTGGCAACATTGTGTGTTGTGTTTCCGAAGGGGAAAATATCCTGGGAAACATTGAGGAAGTCAGGTGGCGAAAGCTGCCAGCTGAATTACGTGTCCCCTCCTGGATGAAGCAAAAACGAAAACCCAAAACAACCGGATTTCTGTTCGCAAAGCTGCAGGAAAAACCATAAAAACGAACTAAATGTGCAGAGAAAAACACCACAAAATGGGCTGAAACCTGGTTTAAAATATGAAACTTCAGCTCAACCACATGGAACATCTACGACAAAATAAGATTATTAAAACTTATTTTTCTGATTTAATGATAAAAAAGCCCCTCAAATTTCAGATGAAGGATTAAAACTTTATTCTCAACTTATTTCCTGCTTGTTAGCAACAAAAAAAGGGTTTTATTTTTATTTTAAAAGTAATGTCTTAAACTTGCATATTAATGCATTTTTTGCTTTTTCTATTTTTATTTTGCGCCACAAACCTCCTTTAGCTTGAGAAAGTTTGAATCGAAAATGTTAAAACCTGGAATTTTAATGGTCATAACGTTATTTTTTTTGTTTTTACATTAAATAATTACCTTAAAAAGCCTTAAATTCAATTCAATGATGCCGTTTACTGCAACTAAGTAGCATTTGCCTAATATTTTAGCATAAAAAAAACTTGTTTTATAGGCAAATATGTTTCTCTAAATTTTATATCTCAATTTGTAACACAAAACACTTAAAATATGTTGTTTAATTTATCCAAACTGTCTTTTTGACTCAGAGTTTGTAATAAAATCCTCTCCTCTTGTCGCCGTCGACCCCTCGTTGACCTCCTTTCTGCCGCCAGGCGTCCAGGATCTAACAGAGACTCTCTGTTGTGATCACAGCAGAGTTCGTTTCTGGGTTTTTATGAATGAAGCACCAGACCAACAAACACTGCTGGTTACAGCAGCATAAAGGATATAGACAAGAAAGGAGAGAAACTTTCTGCCAAAAACTTTGAAATTATTAGATTAATGTAAAATAAATTTCTAGAAAAATCCAGGACATTTCAGAGATTTTTTATTTATTTTTGGAATTCAAAAATTTCCCTGTTTTTTCTGCAATTTTTCTTGTTTTACAGGTAAATTTCGGGATTAATCTCGAAATTTAAAAAATTTTCCTTGCACATTTATGACATTAGGAGCTCAGATTTTTTTTTTTTTTCATGAAAATTACTGAGATTGATCTAAAATTTTTGTTGTTTTTTTTTTCTAGCCAATTTTCAACTGTTTGAACTGAAAATTGTCCTTGTCTTTTGTTCAAAATTTTGTGGAAATTGAGTTACTTTCCCGTAAATTTACATTTGGAGCTCAGAAAATTTCTTGTTTTTGTTGAAAATCTTTGAGAGTAATCTCAAAATTTTTAGAAAAATTTTTTTAGAAAAAAACTTTATGCAAATCTAGAAAAACGTTTTTCTTTTAAAATTCTGGTAAAAAACTGAAATTTCCTCTTTTTTTAAGAAAATTTATGAGATTTTTTAGCAACTTTTCAGCTTTTGGAGCTCAGAAATTCAAAAGCATTCTTCTAGAAAATTTATGAGATTAATGTAAAAATTTCAGAATTTTTGTTTGGACATTTACTCCTCTATTTTTATTTACAATCAGCCCAAAACTCTGCTTCTTCACCTAACAACAAATAAAAAAATTTTAACTTTGAGAAAAATAAATAAATAAATTAGTTTGATCGCAGTTGGAATCTGATGAGTGTAGAACAATTCAGTCCAGGTTATGATTTATTGTGAGTCGGCCAAAAGAGCAGAAATGTAGTTTCACGCTAAAGAAAAAAAATTAAAGAATCTCAAACTTGTTGTAAAACTGGTAAATTTGGTGTAGAGCCACCAATAGATCACTCTGCTGTAGAAAAATGTATTTGTTCTGAGCTGAACTGAACTTTATTACGTCTTTATAACAAGAAATTCTCATATTTTACGAGTTTTATATCATATATACTGGTGCCTGCCCCCGACACAGAAGCGCCCTTGGCAAAGAGCCATATCACCCATATGAGGAAACACCAAACATTAACTGCATGTGTGGGAAACAAGTCTGTAAGACGGATATATCAGAAACCATTTAATGATCTCTGAAATTTTTTTATTTATTTTAGAGTCCTTTGATTTCTCCTGATGAATCTACAAACAGTCTTAAAATAGAGAAGCTATTTTTATCCTCCATCCTGAACAAAAGACTCTTTTTGTTTCCTAAAATAACTTTTAACGTCTGTTTTAGTCTTGCTCTCATCTAAATTTATGACTCATATTAGAATGAAACATGTTTTATAACTCAGTCTGATTTTAAAGTGAAAGTCAGACTAACTTAATAATGATAACATTATATTTCAGCCAATACAATTTCTTTAATGTTTAATTAATATTAATTAATATTTTAAAGCATATTTTCTTAAATGGGCTCCTATTAAGAGATTATTGGCAGTCACTATCTTACCAGATGATTCTGAAAGGGAAATCTGTTTGTGACATACAGTGAATAATCCAGAAAAATAAATAGATTAAATTATTTTTTCACAAAAAACTAGGGATTGAATGATGATTTATTATTACTATTTTCAGGTTTTTATATCAATTTACAGAAAAGAAAGCATGCATTTTATTTTTCTTAAATTATCAAATTTCTTTTTGGTTACATTAGATTATTTTTCACGATTATTTAACCAGATATTGAAAGGTTTAGTCTATGAAATGTGTTCCTGTGGAGAGATTATGAGCAGTCAGCGTCTTACCATTAGTGCTCCAACTGACGGTTACTTTACTAATCGAATATTTTTCTAAACTTTGGATAAATTGTTCATTTTTCTTGAGCGTTTTGTATTAGCAATATCATAAAAGATGCAAATAAATAACCCACTTCGTTTTATGGATAACAAGAAAACAAACAGTGGTGTTTTTATCTTAAATGTCAAATTTATATATTTATTGTAGCCTTTTGGGTTAATAACTTCTCTGAATATGTCATTTTTTATCACCAAGTGGCCTTTTTTACATTATTTTGTTTACGATTAATCAATTAGTTGACGATTAATTCAGTAACCAATTAATCCGATTAATCGTTTCAGCCTTTAATTACAATCTGAATGAATAATCAAATAAAACTGAATATTTTTCAGGTATTTTTGCTGTTTGAAATATTTTTCTCCCACTTTTTTATTCATTTAGTCATCATAAAATATCTATAACAGATTGGTGGAATGAAACATGTGGAAGACCAAAACTCACGTAATTGAAAGTAGAAGTAGAAATATTTGTTTTTCCTTTCACTTAAACATGCATTTTTGTCAAGAAATGTATATATTTTGTTTTGTCTTTTTCTTGTACAAACTTTACATTGCCTTGTCTCCTCTGTTCTCCTTACAATAAGCATTTCTGGCTCATTATGCAAACGAGTTGAAAGTATTAGAAAGTAAAGCTTCTGTTGTTTAAAACAACTATAAATACAAACTCTATTTTTGCTCGTATGTGGTCAGAGCTGGTTCCCACATTTTCACTGCGGAAGCTTCCAGGTGGTGAATTTGCAGATCCTCATTCATATTTAATGAAAGTGCAGCAGGACTCAGACTCAGCTAAATACTGAACTCAAACCGATTCATTAGAACCAAAAATGGTCGCAAAAACACCGACATCTTTTGTCTCCCGTTCGGCTTTTCCTGCTTTGGGTTTTAATCAACTTAACATTCATTTCCTCCGCAGCGTCTGTTCAGTTTAATGGGCCACTTGATGAAATTAGAACGAAAAAAGAAAGAGATCAAAAAAAAAGAATCGATAGGAGATGACAGAAAAAGTACAGCTTAATGTATTTAAATCTCAGGTTTCCAGAGACATCAGCTTGGTCTCTGACCCACTTTTTCTTTCAAGTGCTTCTCAAGAATAATCACGTCTATCCATTTACGTCCGACTGCAGGAACCCCCTAATCCGCTGATCTCTGCGCTGAGCAGCAGCTGCTCCTGCAGCGCTTCAGCAGAAGAAGAAAATCTACAAAACCTCCCGTCAGAAACAGCTCCAGACCCACAGATATCCTGGTTCTGCTTCTAAATGACACCCGAAGGCGTCAGATCAAATAAAATTTAAAATCAGACAAACAAAAGCTGAAAATATAAACATAAAAGGCAGCTAAACTGCAAAGACACAAAATATTACAAAGTATTTTTGTCTAAATTCTAGTGAAAATGTCTCAGCAAACTTGAAATAAGACAAAATTAACTTACAAGTAACTTTTCAGCAAGTTATAGGAGCTTGTTTTAAGTAAATAATTCCTTAATACTGATTTTTTTTTTTTAAATTATAGTTCCTCTGCGCCGTTACCTAGCAACCACAGCCAAGCCCCACCCGTTACCTAGCAACCCAGTTCTAGTTCCACTGGCAAATCATTTCACTTATGACAAGACATTTTTCCCATTTTATAAGGAATAAGCTCCTGTATCGTCCTGAAAAGTTACTTGTGTTAGTTTTGTCTTATTTCAAATTTACTAAACAAAAACACTTGGTAAGATTTTGTGGGGTTTTTTTGCAGTGTGATTTAATTTCAATTTCTTCAGCCAAATTCAGGTAAACAAACAAGAAATGAGGCAACACAACACAAAGCAGGATAAAAGATCTCAAAATGGTTATCTTAGTAACCATTAACTGGATAAAAACATTTTAACATTCTGCAAATTTTCCATTTAACCACTTATACAATAGTAGAAATACCTAAAAATATTCTAATAAAACAGTTCAATTCCAATTTTAAGTGACAAAATACATATTATAAAGCAATAACAAAGCAGAATTCATTAAGTGAACGCTTGATTATTTGTAGTAAAAGACGAATCTGCGCTTAAAAAATACTTCTATCATCAACATGTGGAAAACTCAAGTTTTTCTGCTGAGCTATAATAATGTAAGGTGAAGCTAAAGCTGCGTTCTGATTTTTAGGTAAAAAATCAGAACGCAGCTTCACTTTAAAAGGCACATTTATAGATAAAATTTACCTTCTTTTACCTTTTATAGATAAATAGGTAAAATGTGCATGTTTTTTGTGTAATTTTGGGCCTAATTACCGAATTTTAGCGCAATTGTAGATGGAAGAAAAAGTAGTAGATTTCTGTCAAAAACAAATCTCAGAAATTTCAACATTAAGCTAAGAAATTTCTTGTTTAAAAATTACAAAATTTGTCAGAAAATTTTTTTTTGAAACTCTTGAAAAGAACTTGAAAAAATTTTACATTTTTCTGATGAAAATTTCAGTCCAATTACAACACTTCATGCCTCTGTCTGAAAAAATTAAGAAATAAAAACTATAAAAAACTTTATACACAAATGGAGAAAAATAAATGTATTCCAAAAGAGGATCAACAGCTCATTCCTCGCCTCAGTTAAGGTCAGAGTTCATGATCCAACCATAAAAAGAGAGAGAATGAGAGAGACCAGGCAAAAGTGGCATTCGCGGGACAAAAATTTAACCCAAATATTTCTTATTAATAAAAAATAAAAATCTTCCAATGTGGCTGAAAAATCCTTGATCGATTCAGAATCAGTTACTAGACAAGTTCTCTGCATCTCTAATCTCAAAACTTTAACACAACAGAAATCGTCCGACAAAACTGCAATCGGTGAATTTTTCTTGACGCCTTTGTTGTCGGTTCGTGACAGAATCATCCAGTTCCGGTCACCAGACAATTTCTTTTACAAAACTTGACAAATGAATCTGAATCGACGAATAAAACTTACAAAATTTCAGAGATTTTGACAGAAACTTACTCTTAGTTTTCCTTTGTTCCTACAACTCACCACTGCAGATTTTGCACGTTTGCTGTATTTACAAATATATATATATATTTTTTTTATTATTTTTCCAACAATTCAGAAATTTCTGATTTGTCTAAAATTTCTGATAATCTAAAAATTTTATTATTATTTTTTTGGTTTTTACCAATTTTTCTAGAAAATTTCTGAAATTACTCAGGAAATTCCAGTTTTTGGCAGAAATTTACTCCTTTTTTTGCACGTTTGCTGTATTTAAAAAAACATAGTGTTTTTTTTTTTTATGTTTTAGGTTTGATTGAATAAATTTATTTTAATTAATAAAAACAGGATTTGGGTCACTTTGTTTCTAAACACTTGTTATATTTGTCCAAGTCCAAGAAGGAATAAAAGCTGATTTTGGTGCGGATTTCAGTAAAAGTCTGAATAATGTCTTTTTGTTAAACCATTTTATGTTACATTTTACGTCTTCTTCTGTAAGTAAATGTAAATTAAAAGTCCCCTGTTGTAAATAAATGCAAAAGTCCTGACGTTTTCTCTTTTGATCTGATTTAAAGTCCAGTTCACAGAGACCTCCTTCCTGCTCTGCCTGCATGCATCCTGCCCTCACTGCACAGCTGAAGCAGAAACATGAAGGAAATAGGACCCTGCGTCCCCTCCCTGTTCTCCACTTTCCATTGAAACCATCATCCCTGCAGCTCTGCCATGAATTCAGGGGAATAATCTGCTTCCACCGCTAATATCTGCTAAAAATAGCGCGGACGGAATGAAGATGGCTGTCCTGGAGGAATGAATAAATGAATAAAAAGGCAGTTTGAGGAGGGGGGGGGATCGCTATGCATGCACCGGTTGGTGCCTAACAAAGACCACCGGCGTGAAATCTCCACTGGCGTGCAAACCGCAGGAGACAAAGCGTGGGGAATCCAAGCTCAGATTCACGCAGACACTTGTCGCAAAGATGCTGCGGACACACCGCTGCTTCTCTCTGTTAAAAAGCAACTTTAAAAAGGCGTTTGAAGAGACAAACTCCTGCAGATCTGAGCTGAGATTTTGCGTCACCAAACGCACCCGGGTGACATCCCGAGTCCACGCCCGCAGGCCCACACCGAACCCGAGCCGCGGGACCGACCCGCAGGAAGCCGGGGACTCACTGTGATGCGGGGGATGTTCTTCTTGCCCTGGTATCCGGACATCTTTCCCGGCGCTCCTGCTCGTTTTGGGGGTTATTTTTTTTTTGTTGATTTTCTTTTTTTTTTCTTCTTTCTCTTTTTCTTAGACGGAGGAGTGCGGATTATCAGCGTGCAGCCTCTGAAAGGGAGCGGAAACAGCCGAACCTGCAGCGACCCAAACCGCCTCGGAAGTTCAGACCCGAACCCTGACAGCCGAACCCAGCTCTCCACCGGCGCGCCGAGACCCGTTACCTTCCCAACGCGGAACCAGACAAGAGCAGAAAGGAGGCGCAGCCCGCACTGGGAGGGTCCGCACCGCGCATGCGCAGAGCCTCGCCCTGCTCCATTGACAGGCTCTAATGCCATCAATTCCCTTCATGGATTAGGATGGAGGGAGAGGAGAGGGGGGGGGGGGGGAGGCTGCACACATTCCCAGGAAGAAACGCCCAGCAGCCATCTTAACTCCGGGATCTGATTCGATCACAAACTGGCTTCAGAAATTGGGAATTTTACGGAAATAAAGGCGTTTTTCTGCCTCTAGAGAGGCTAAACTGTGAGGTGAAACGGAAAGCAGGAACATTTACAGATTGTTTTATAAATTCCTTTAAATAAAGACAGAAAAAAAAACATATTTTTAGAGTTGCTTTTGAGCCATAGTAAAAGAAACATTGACCAACATATGTCACTAATTTTGACTTCGAACCGCCTCGATGCTGAGACGTGCTTTAAAAAGAAACTTGAGAAATTTGAGTGAATGTCAAATAAATCTGGATGACTGTTGCTAAGCAACGGCTCAATTGAATCACACCAAAAAAAAAATTAAGTGATTATTTACTTCAGGGGAGTCGAATCCATTTTGCTTTTTTACAAACACCATCGCTTCATCTGCATGCAATTAGTTCCTCTTAAATTAAATAATGTTGAGCATGTTTTCACACCGATCGGCAGCTGAAGATAGAAGAAAAAAGGAGAAAATTTCCTGAAATTTTGAGATTAACCTAAAGACAAATTCTGGAAAAAAGTAGAAGTTTCTGAGTTTGAAAAGCTGGACATTTAAAAAGACTCCCCGCCCTCTTTTTAGCAAAAAGGGAGAAAAAATTGATTTCTTTCAGGGATTTTCTAGAAAAACCAATTTGTGAGATCCAAAAGTGAAAAAAATTTGGAGAAAAAAATATGAATCTCAGAAATTTTCTACAAAAACTTGGATTTTCAATGGTTAAAAAATTGTGTGACTCTAAACTCTAAACTTTTTAGATTAATCTCAGAAAATTTCTAGAAAGAAAAACAGGAATTTTTTTTATCTCCAAATGTTGAAAATTTGTGAAAAAAATGAGTCAGGAATATTTTAGATAAATCTCGCAGATTTTCTAGAAAAAAACTTGGAAACGTCTGAGCTCCAAAAGCAAAAATAAAATTGTGAGAAAATACCAGAATTTTTTTTAATTAATCTAAAAATATATTCATAGAAAAAACTTGGAAATTCCTGAGTTCCAAAAGTTGAAATTTTGTAAGAAAATAAATCAGAATTTTGTTTAGATTAATAGAAAAAATAAAGGAAATTCATAAATGTCCACGTTTCCACATATATATATATATATATATATATATATATATATATATATATATGACAGTAAATGTCACTTTACATCAGGTAAAGCTGAAGCAGCAGAATAGTAGTAGAAGGAAACACTGCCACCTGCAGGTGGGAGTATTTCCAATAACACAATAACGTCTGTGCAAAAAATGCAGGGATCTGTTGATTTTGCATGAATTTCTGTGCTTTAATTTGATTGATAAAATAATATTTAAGCATTTAAATGTTTTATTTATGCATTTCTCTGGAGTCTAGAGGGCCGCATTAAACGCTACGGCGAGCCGGATTTGGCCCCTGAGCCTTGAGTTTGACACATTTAGTAAATAAATAGAAGAGGGTTGTGTCGTCTTTTTGCTTCCAGGTCTTTATCGTCTGCTGTGACAGTCTGAACATCTTATTGGGATGCAATAAGTCTTTAAATATTGTATTATGAGCCTCAAAAGTCAAGAAGTTTTGACTCTTGAAACTCAGAAATTCATCATAAATTGACCAATTTTCTTGAAAATTGTTTCTGAGATTAATCTAAAATTTAAAAAATAAAAATTTTAGCAAATTTTCAACTTTTTGAGCTGAAAAATGTCCTTGTGTTTGGTTGAAAAGTTATTAGATTAATCTCAAAGTTTCCTTCCCACAATATTTGGAGCTCAGAAAATTTCAGTTTTTTTCCTGAAAATTACTGAGAACAATCTCAACATTTTTTTGGGACGTGTCCTGCCCAAAAAACTTTTAGGAAAAACATTTCTCTTAAAAAAAATTTTAACTTGGAAATTTTCTTATTTTAAATAGACAATTTCTGATATTAACCTAAATATTTCTGAGTTCATGGGGGTACATTTTTTTTCTACCTGTACACACGTCGTCGTATTTTTATCCTAACTAAACTACAAACGCTCAAACGTTTTTTTCCCACCAGAACCAGAACAAAGACGCTCCACCACTAAAACCTGATGATGTTTTTACCATCAGGGTCATTTAATGCAACTATATGACGTTATATAACTTTTAAAAGCTGTAAACTCTACACTAATATTCCTGCAGTAAAGAGAAAGTAAAGCCATAATAGTGAGTTTCTTATATGTGAGGGAGGAAAAGGCTCGGTTCCTTAATGCTGCCAATCAATACGTAACATGATGCAGCGATTCAACCCGACCCAAAGCTCTTAGCAACAGGAAGCTCTTAAAGGAGCCGCAGCTTTAAACATGAACAAGAGAAAATATGTTCAGGATCAAAGTTACCAAAACCAGCCGGTTCCTCTGCTAAAAAAAAAACAAAAAGAAAAGCAAAATTACAGATTTTATTGATTTGTTCTTATACTTGATCAAATATGTATTTAATCAATTATTGAAACATTCAAATATTTTCCAGATTTGATCAATAATCTATTTTTACTTTAAAATATCCCACACAAATATTTATTTACTGGTCAGATTAATTGTGACTTGCTTTTCACTTAAATGTTCTGGTGTTCAAATATCTATGAGATAATTAAATAAAATAAATACTTACATGTACTCTAAGTTTATCGCAAATGCAATTTACATTTATTTTTGAGTTATTATACTTTTTTAAATCAAAACATCAATATGAAAGAAACAAGGAAATTCCTCAGGTAAAAAATATCAAAAACAAAATCGCAATAAAAAACTTGGAAAGTTTAACATTAATCTAGAAAATTTTCTCCAAAAAAAAATTGGAAACCACCAAGTCAAAAATTTAGCAAGAAAAAAAACATTTATTTTTTTTTATATTCATCTCAGAAATTTTCTAGAAAAAGGAAATTTCTGAGCTAAAAAAAAAAGTGATAAAAGATGCAAGAAAATTTGAAAATTAATCTAAAAATATTCAACAAAAAACATGAAAACTGAGTTTGAAAAGTGAAAATTTTGCAAGAAAAAACCCCAGAAATGTTCAGATTAATCTCAGAAAAAAAAAATTGAGCTCCAAAATAAATCCAGTGTTAAATGTTCATTAGAATTTAAAGTTTACTGATAACTGACAAAAACCAAAATATTATTGTTTATTGCAATAACTTCTGCAGCAATTTATCACCCAGAAAACAGTTTTATTGTGACAGGCCTGTGTGTTTATAGAAACGCGTCGTCTATTCATTAATCCATATATAAATTGTGTAAATGAATCTTTATTTAAGGACTTTTTCGCTCCATACCCATCAGGGTGGAAAAGGCAGGGCCACTCCCTTCAGCCCTTCTGCATGAACGCCTCGTTTCAGCGCAATGCCTTCTGGGAGATGCAGTCCGGCCAAGTCAACTGCCCATGCAGGATTCAACTTATTCAATTTGCGCACGTTTAGATTTAAACAAACCAATTGTTGAATGAAAGATTTGAGTGCAGAAACAAAGCGGGTCGCATCTTTGGTACCGTGAGGGATTGAAACGGAGAGAAATTACCCGCCCGGCATCCAGGTTCTGGAGCGCCTCCTTGCCGGTGCTCTCCCGGATCTGCACCTTCCTGGGCTGGGAGATGTCGCTCTGCCGGTCGATGACTCTGCCGCCGGCGGCGCTCCGTCCTCTGCACGCCGACAGCGCGTCAAAGTCCAGCGTCTTCGCCTCGGAGGAGCCCTCCACCGGGCAGAACACGCCGCAGAATTTCTGCCTGGGCCTGTTGGGGCTGTCGGAACCAACGCTGTGGAAAAAAGGTGGCACTTCCCCAGCGGTTGACATCTTTTTTTTAATTATTATTATTATTATTTTTTCCTGCCTGCACAGACGCTCAGAGCCGCTCCTTTTCTCCTTCAGTCCTGCCTCTCTCCAGCTGGACAGCCGCCGCCTTGAGCCGGTTCCGGAGCGCAGGTGGTCGCACTGTGACAAAAGGAAAACAGCGCCGGGGCAGGAATCACTCCCACAGCGGCAGAAATAATGGAGATTAGATTAAAAAAAAAAAAAGGAGGCGCTGAAGCGATCTCTGCAAGAATTCCGAACTGCTTACTCATCCGTCCAAACAAACCCGCATCGTAAGGTGGGGAGACCACAGCGCGGCTTTGTCAGACAAACCGACCAGGGAGGAGTTTTTCTCTCTCTGTTCACACCGATGAGGAATTACCTGCAGCCGGTTCAGATCGGATCTCCCCCAAGCGAGCTGATTGGGCCGATCAGAACCTGAATTGGAACCGATCAGGACCGTGGAGAGATCCCGAAAGTCACACCCAGTGTGGGAACGGAGGGCGCTGTCCCTCCAGCACCACACCCACACCTTCACTACCAAAAGTTTGGCCACTTCCGCTAGCCCCAGCAACAACGCAGCAGAAGCTAGCAAGCTATTTTATGAATAAAGACGAACTTTAGATGTGAGGAAGCTTTGTAGAGTAGAAACTCCGTCCAACGTCTGTCAAAAATGGACTGAAATTGTGTAAGAAGCAGCAAATCTGTGACGATACCTTCCTTTACTTGCTAGCTTTGCTGGAGGATTTAGCTTTGCTATGATGCTAACCTATATAGCTATCTTATATATAGTGCTAACTTTACTTTCCAGATGTGGTTTTAACTTCCCATATTAGCTAGCTGTGCTGCAATGTAAACTTTAACTTCAAATATTCTTACATCTGATATTACACATCTGTGCCAAAAAAAAAAACTACAAAAATATTAGTTATCTGTGCGACAAAACAAACTTTAGATTCAAATATTAGCTAGTTTTCCTGTAGTACTAACTTTAAATTCCAGTTGTGGCTAACTTTTGATATTAGCTAGTTTCTGAAAAGCTAACTTCAAATATTAGTTATCTGTTTTATAGTACTTACTTCTGATGTCAGATATCTGTGCTGCAGTGCTAAGTTTAAATATTAGCTATCTGTGCTACAAAACAAACTTGTCGTATTAACTTTAAATTCCAGTTTTGCTAACTTCTGTTATTAGCTAGCAGTCCAGTAGTGCTAACTTTACCTTTCAGATGTGGTTTGCATCATATATTACCCAATTGCTAACTTTAATTTTGAATATTAGCTAAATATCTTGTAAAGCTAACTTTAACTACCAGTTTTGGCTAACGTCTGATATTAGCTAGCTGTGCTGTAAGGTTAGCTTTAACTTCAAGTGTTAGCTAGTTGTCTTGTAGTGCCATCTTTAAGCGCCATGGCTGTAAAAAGTATTTGCCTCTTTACAGATTTCTTCTGTTGCATTTTAGACTAATTTCAATCATACAAAGTAAAGTTATTCACAAAACAAACACAAAAAATAAAGCCTTATTCAGGTAGCCTTGATAAATAATTACCAGGGCTGCTCTACTGTGAATCATTTTGGCGCCTGTGATTCATCTTTAGCTTAGCATCGTAAGTGGAGTGTTTCAGTGAGTTGTAAATACATTAGTGCTGCATGGCGATCAATACCAGCGCATGTCGATGTCTGAGCAGACAAAAGCTCTCCCTAGCTGAGGCCAGGAGAACGTGTTAGCAGCGAGTCCATGCTGGCCCAGTTTCCATAACAACGAGGTGGGCGGCTAATGGTTCTGTACTGCCACCATTACATCTCCCGGGGGATTGGGTGGGGGTGGTCGTTTCCGCAGGGAAACACACGTCTGAATATCAGAGGTAGGTAAATCCTGAATGTATGTGGTTTTTATAGCAGAGACAGATGAAATAGTTGGCAGCAGGCCCAAAAAAAAAAAAACAGAGAGAGTTAGGGGCGCGACTTTGGCATCCACAACAGATGTAGGACAAACTGACCTCAGCAAAACAAGGCATGATCCATTTACTGGGAGTGTAAACATGGACAGATTACTTTGGGTCGGTTCTGCCTGTCCAGACTGAAGTATGAACAGATTGAGCACATTTTTCACAAATTGTCTAGTTTTTAATTCTAGATTAAACGAGGAGGAGATGATGTGCAGAAGACACAACAAAAAAACTGAAGCTGTTATTTAGTAGCAATGATGGAGTAGAAACTGGACAGGATTAGGGACGCTGAGAGAAAAAAACTTTAATATTCTGACATCCGAAGTCAAAATTTTGAGGAAAAGGTCAGAATTCTAGGAATTTTCAGATTGAAGTCGTAATTAGTCATAATTATAAGAGAAATTAATCTGAGAAGAGAAGTCAGGATTCTGACTTTAAATCTCAAAATTCTGAGACTGAAACCAGAATTCTGAGTTTAAAGTCTGAAATCTGAGAAAAAACAAAATCTGAGATTAAAGTCTGAATTCTGAGAAAGAAAGAATTCTGAGATTTAAGCTCAGAATTGTAAGAGAAAAAAAAGTCAGGATTCTGGCTTTAATCTCAAAATCCTGAGATTAAAGTCAAAATTTTAAGAATTCTGAGATTAAAGTCAGAATTTTAAGAATTCTGAGATTAAAGTCAGAATTTTAAGAATTCTGAGAATAAAGTCGGAATTCTAAAGAAAAAAAAAATCTGAGATTAAAGTCAGAATTCTAAAAAATAAAAATAATTCTGAGATTAAAGTCTGAAATCTGAGAAAAAAAGAATTCTGAGATTAGAGTCAAAATTCTAAAAAACAAAAAAAATAAACAAAACAAAAAAGTAAGAATTAATTTCTTTGTAGCTGTGGTACTTCAGATCTGATTTGTTCTTTTTGTAGACTTTTGTTCCACTACATTTTTATTTGAGGCTTTTGGAGGTTTTTGGAGAATTGCTATGATACGCAACCATGGCAACAAAGGTCAAATAATACCTGAGCTATGGCCCTGAATCCCACAGGAGCAGACAGAGAAGGAGAAAGTTTAAACTATCTTTGCATCCATCATAATGGGGACAATAATACCCCCAACTCTAACGCCTTGCTACCAGACCGAGATTTAAAGAGAAGCAGCAAAATGAGGTGGATTAGCAGCTTTTTGTTATCCCAGAAATTGAGCTGCTATACAGCAAGTCTTCAGTCAGAAGCTTTTGCAGACTGACTGCTACTGAAGAGCCATCCTGCCCTCAGCATTATCAACCAAAATGGCTGAAGATACGTGGGTGAAAGGAGCTAAGAGGGTTAGCTGCGATGTTACAAACTTACCTTGTTGCTCTGTGACAGCTAGCGGCTAAATGAGGTTAGCTAGCATTACTGCGGCAGTGCTACTACATGAGATTAGAAGACAGAGCACAGCTAACTGCTACTGGAAGCTAATGTTAGCCTCGCGGCACAACCTGTTGCTATTTTTGGTGTCAACAGCAGCCAAACAGAGCTAATTTTGTGGAATATTCCTCTGATATGGAGGAGAAAGAACAAGTTTATGCCAGGAATCATCTGAAATCTGTAAATAATCCCTTATTTTTCCCCCACTCCCTCTTTTCCCGTGTGTTCACATGTTAGTGAAAGCTGTAGACATGAAGTCTCACCATAGAGACGGAGCTGGCCGCCACCCTGTAACCCATAGCAACGCCATCCGCTGCAGTGGGCGGAGCCGCCGGTGTTTAGGCTTCTGATTGGCCGATAACAGGTGTCCTGACATTCCATATAAGGAAGGTGGAGGACGCAGCGTTCACTTTTACATATGTCAGGAATAAACACGCTGGATAACCCTGCAACATGTAATTAAATAGTTATTTGTAAATACAAATACATTATAATTATTTAATTTACACAATATGGTTTCATATCTCTATTATTTTTATTTTTGTGCACATCTGGACAGGTTTAAGTGAGACTAATTGAGATAATTTCAGTGTAACCGACAGGACATAACAGAGAGCGGTGCAGATTATCTACCACCAGAGTGCACCGCTTCCCTCTAAATTAAAGGCTGATTTCTGTGTATGGTTTCAAATTTCCATGCATGTAACGCTGTCCAGCTCTGGCTTCAAGCTGCTGCACTCCCAGATATGCGCTCACATTGGCAGCATCCATCGTTTTCTCAAAAGAGGTAAGGAAACAGATGAATATTAATTAATTACAACATTATACATTATTCCAGTAAATCAGTTTATATAGTGGAACTAATAATTAGTCATGTTTTCAAACTTTTAGTCAATTTTGATGATTATGTCTTACAGCTAATTAAGATGCAAAATTCAAGAACAGTTTTCCTTCTACTAAACTTTCCATTATTAGGTTAGCATAAAACACTGTATAAAGAGACATAGTCCTCATGAATTAACATTTTGCAGGTTTCATTAGAAATGTGCGAAAAACTTTGTCAACATTTTGCTAATGCATAAAAAATAAAATAAAAAATTTGGAATTGCGGCATTTTTGTTAAATAAGAAACACATTTAAAATCACATGTGAATAAGTTTGTTTGCGTAAAAAAAAAGTGTTTCCATTTCAGTTTTGCATAATAAACCAATTTTGATATGGCCAAAAAACACCCTACTTCTTAATAGTGGCAAACCTTTTTAACTAAAAATAGAGTTTTTTCAAAAATGAATTTTTCCATTAAGTGAATTTATTTAAAAATGTCAAATTGTGCAGTTATGTGGTCGAAAATAAATCCAAAATTATACATCAGTCGAACACTAAATAGAGAAACAGAGTCCACCTCTTTCAAAAATTAGTTTTTACAAAATGTTGAGGCATGGAATTCATTCAGGCTGCAGTAGAGCGAGAGAAAGCAAGACTTCAATTAACATAAAGGATCAATTTATCACGTCAACGTTGTTTATTTTTGTCCTTTAAGGCTTTTAAACTCCTTCTGTTATGGATTATGCTGGATATTAAAGTATTGGCACATTTTTGGGATGGATTCTCATTCTCACCTGCTAATTTTGTTATGCTAGCCACGCTAACCGCTGATGCTAAATACTCCATGATGGTTATAATTGTGTTTTAGAACAGCAAAACTCTGTTTTACAGTGACTTACGTCTCTCACACAGTGTGACGTCACCATAATTAACAGAAATCAGGTGAAAAAGCTAAAAAATTATTACAAAAATAATTTACCAGAAATCGTCCAATATCTTTAACAAAAAACCAAAACCAAGCCGCCGTTTCCACTCAATTCATGTTTATTGACAAAATGTTTATCAATGTTTTCAATGTAGCAGGAAAAAATTAAAGCAACTGCATCATTACAAGAACTTCTCTCAGACCGTCGCAGTCTTAAATCTCTCTCCACACTTTCCTTTTCCTTCAGGAAGGAGTTTTATTTTCCCGCTTTTGAAACATTTTCACGTCAAGCTTGATTCCCAGTGTGTGCGTTCACAATCTCTTCTTCGACAGAAGGAAACGAAAACGGTTCAAAACAAATGACAGGAAAGAATACAAAATGTAAGGTTTAAATGCAGCAGGAACAAATACAAGCACCAGCACAAGGGGGCAGCAAATGAAAACAAAACAGGAAGTTAAAAAAACAAAACAGGAAGTTAAAAGGTTTTAAATGCAGAGGCATGCTGAGCTGTTTTTGTCTTGTGTTCGTGGAATCATTGAGATTGTTTCGATGAGGGAACGGGGAACGTTCTTGATTTGTTTCTGTCCAACAAGTGCAAAAAGAGTAAAAATCACAATTTCCATTTATTTCCTCCTGAAATAAAAGTATCTGCTGATGGTGCCGGTTAAACCCACCAACAGGTACGTCTCCACAAATTAAAATATTATTATTATGATTATGACTTGCAGCCAATGGAAACATAAATTTCAGCTCCTCAGAAATGTAGAATAAGATCAAGAAATAATTTTAAAGAGAAATAGAATCAATTCTCTTCGAAACAAGCATTGATGGAAAGTTTAGTGGAAGAAAAAAACTTGGACAGAACTGTCAGAAGAGAGGAAACGAAAGTAAATTTCTATTTTGAAATTCCAGATTTTTAATAACATTTTAGAAAGAAATCTGTTATTTTATGATCTGATTACTTAATTTATTTATCTTCCATGCTTCATCTGTTTTAAGAAGTTAAGGAGGCAAAATAAAAGTAAAATTGATTAATTTTTGACAAATATTGAAGTTATGATCATGTAAGTAAAAGGTAAAAGATATAATTTAATTAGAAATTAAAGTAAAAAGCCCTTTAATTTTTTATACATTCAGATTTTTTTCTTTTAGGAATTTAATTTAGGGATAAAATGTAGAAAATCTAATATTTTTCAATGATCATTTTCATGATAATTCATCAACAAGTCCAAAGTCAGAGCATTTTCACTGCTCTGAGTTAATATCTTCATTTCTAAAAACTGAATTTTTTTTTTATGAGCTGTAAATCATAATCATCCATTACTTTTTCATTGCTTTCTCATTTCTGTCGTCGTGAGAGTACCGTCTGTTAGTGCTTTTCTACGTCTGCACACCCACATTCTATCACCTGCAGATCTACGGAGTGCTTCGCTGTTTTCGCTGGAGTGCAGGAGCGCTGCTTTCCTTAAACAAAAGCATCTCTGAAACTACAAACTCCTAATAGAAACATTGAATTTCTTTGTGAAATATTTTCTTCTTGAAAAACATTCAGGAAAAAGTCGATTAAAACGAGAAAGTCTGAACCTGAAGAGTTCTGCACTGCAAAACGTTTTACCGCGGGTTTTTGTCTAGTTTCTAGTGCAAATATCTTACTACGCTTGAATAAGACAAAGCTAACTTAAAGGAAACTTTTCAGCAACAATTGGGAGATTGTTTTATGTCGGTAATTCCACTGGCAGATTATTGCTACGACTGAAAGGAATAAAGTTTTACCAAAACACTGAAATTTTTAGATTAAACACAGAAATTTTGTAGAACAAAAAACTAGAACATTTTTGAGCTTGAAAAGTTGAAAACTTGAATTTTGAGATGAATCTCAGAAATTTAATGAAATTTCTGAGATTCAAAAGTCAAAAATGATACATTTTTGAAACTCAGAAATTCCCATGTTTTTTCTAGAAAATTTCTGAGAAATCTCAAACTTTATGAAATTTTTTTTCTACCAAATTTTCCACATTTGGAGTTCAAAAATTTCGACATTTTCTCAAGCAAATTTCTGAGATTAATCTAGACGTTTTTGAGAGTTTTCTAGCTCAGAAATTTTAAATGTTTTTTCTAGAAAATTCCTGAAACTAACCTCAAAATTTTTGAGATTTTTTAAAGCAAATTTTCAAGATTTGGAGCTGAGGAATTTCTTTGTGTTTTCTACAAAATTTCTGAGATTAATCTAAAAATTTCTGAGTTTCTTGGCAGAAAAAAATACTCACAATTTTCACAATAGTAAGGAATTATTGACATAAAAAAAGCTCCAGTATCTTGATAAAAAGTTATTTGTAAGTTTGTTTTGTCTTATTTTAAGCGCACCAAAATACCTACACCAAAACTACGTGGTAATATTTAGTTTTTTTCCAGGGTGTGCAAACCAAACTGGTTCCCAGTTAGTGTCACCGTGTCTTTTTTTCTCAAAACGGGTCAGAATAAAGGTTTGAGTTGGCTGCTGTCTCTGTGGACAACCACTGTTTGCAAAATAAATAAAGTAGACACAATTAGCAGAAGAAGAAGAAACAAAAATGGCCACTTTCAGAAAAAGAAAAAAAAAGGCGCGATCACATTTCCAGACTGCGTTTCGGTCTGAATTTGGTCGTGATCGAGAGCCGGGCTACTTCACGCAGGTGGCACAATCTCTGGTCAGTCTCTGTTTTCAGCGCTGCAACAATCCGCTCAGAAACTTCTAGAGGGGAAAATACGACCTCAGAAAGCTGCAGACAGTTAGAGGGAAAACAGGAGGAGGGAGGGGAAGGGGTTAAAAAGAAGCAGGAGGAAGAGGAGGCAGGCAGGAGAGGAAGAGGGATGAGAGACGGGCAATCTTCTCACAACAGCACAAATCCTCCAGAAACGGCTCGTGGCAACTTCTCTTCAGGCACTTTTCTTCAGTTTGGGTTCAGAAGGAGCTGGCCGGCGGCGTGGTCAGCCTCTTCCCGATGTAAACACTGGCGGGGGGAGCAGAGGAGCCGTCAAACTGGGGCCAACAGAACCAGCTGCGTTTGGCTGCAGCTGCCACATTTAGAAAGAAATCTCGTTTTTCTGTCACCTGAGCCACAACAGGCAGGAAAGACGACAACAGGAAGGGGCAGGAAGACGATTTTAATTTTATTTTTTAATTGAGTTCCTTATATAAAGGAGGCAAACTGTGTTTTTTTCCAACATTAAGGGAATATTAGCTGCATTGTCCAAATATTACGACCATTTTTTCTATGAAAATGAAGTCATAATGTTGCAGGAATCCAGTCGAAATAAAGTTTTAGTATTAGGAAAATAAGACAGTAATTTTATGAAAATGACTGTCGTCATGAAATTTTATTTTACACTTATTTTTGCGTTAAATTTAACACAGAATAAGTGTTAAATTTCTTATGTAAATTTAAACTGTCCGTGGTTCAGAGTGATGTCAGCACGCCGAGGGCGGCCATCTTGTTTGACAACCATTTTTTACAGCTTCTGTTTATTTATATTAACTTTATGACAGAATATTAGGATCAGGCTAAGATTTTTTTTATTTTTTTTTTACCAAAATAAAGTCATAATGTTACAAGAATACAGTCTAAATATTATATTAGGAGAAAACATTTATAATTTTATGAAAGCCCCAACATGAAAAATAACATAAAATTAATTATCCAAGTTTTTTTCTGACTAAAACTATTTTTTTCTTGTTATTTTATGACTTTCTTCTGGTTAAGTTACATCTTTATTATGGCTAATTTCTCATAGTCTGGCCCTGATTCTCCATCGATCAACACACAGAAGGGCTGCTCGAAATTTTAGGAAATTTCTGATTTCCAAAAGTCGAAAATTTACAAGGAAAAAAAAGATTTTCAAGTTTCTTCTAGAAAATTTCTGAGATTAATCTCAAAAGTTATTCTTGCAATTTTTCCACATTTATAAACTCAGAAATGTCATAAAATATTTTCAAAAAGTGGTTTAATTACAAGACCATACTCATAATAAATATGCAATTTTACCAGAAGAAAGTTTTAAAATTACAAGAAAAAGTAGCTTTAATGAGAAAATGCTTGGATAATTAATTTTTTATTACTCCTCCTGTTGGGGTTTTCATAAAATTATATATTTCTCCTAATATAATATTTTTCATAACATTATGAGTTTATTTTCGTAAAAATAATTTAAAATAAAAATTCTTAGCCTTATCCAAAGGAACAGAAGCCATGAAACAAGCAGCTCGTTAAACAAGATGGCCGCCCTCGGCGTGATGACATCACTCTGAACTACGGACAGTTTTACACACAAGGAATTAAAGTATGTAGTCTTGAAGTGTTAAATTCACAGAATAAATGTAAAAATCTCCACAGAATAAGAATGAGCCTATAATATAAATATAATACTTTGTATTGTAGTCATTATTTTTCTACTATTTTGTCAGTTCAAGAGCCACGAATGGCCCACGCGCCTCACTTTGGACACCCTAAAGTTTAGAGCTTTTAAACGTTTTCATTAAAGGAGCCAATGACTGAGGAGAATCAGTTCCACATGAACGCAGGGATCGTAACGTAAGCAAATAAAATCCTGAATCGTTTGGACTCCAAACGTCACGACGCGCTTCGTTCCTGCTCAAACCTCGGCTTTGTTCTGACTGCTGCAGCACATGTTGTCAGAGGCAGCGGTGCAGCTGCAGCAGGTGCTACTGCAGCTGCACCGCTCCCCCTGCTGGTCGAACTTTGAAACTGCACTGGTTCAGGTTTAATCAGAGGATCAGCAAAAAAAAATGTATAAAACGGCAACACGGTTTGTGTTAAACATATGAAAATAATGAGATAGTAAATATATAACGGATTCCTTCAATAAAGTTTGCATTATGTAATCCTGCATTATGTAAATAATGAAGTTTGAGGCTTTAAAAAAACAAAACATGGAATAGTGAGTACTTCTATATAGGGAAACCAGAGTTAACCTGTTATATAGTGAACAATATGCTAAACTGATATAAAAAATACAACATTGAACCTGAAAATGAAGCTAAAGTTGTAAACTGAGTTGTTTCGACTACAAATGTGGCTGAAATGATTAATCGGATTAATTGTCTGCTAATTTAGTAATCGATTAATCGGAGTATATAAACTTAAAGAAAAAAGCAATTGGCTGGTAGAACAACACAGTCAGGGGAGTAGTTAAGACAAAACTGCACAAAAAATATACAAAATGTGCAAAGATAAAATGAAGAGATTTGTTTGTAAATATGTTTTTTACCAAAAACATGTTTTAGCTTCAAAATCTGTAAAACAGTAAAATAAAAAGCAACTTTTGTTGTCCAATTATAAATGAAAAAAAAATCATAAATAAAGATAACTGAAGCAGAAAGAGCTGAACTTCGCACTATAATGGCTGAAAATCTGCAGAAAGTGCCTTTTATTTTTATTTTTAACCTGATTAATCAATTAATCGTCACAATAATTGAAAGGATAACGTGTTAGTCGGTTAATTCGTACCCCAGGCCCAGAGCGAGGATGTGCGATAGCAGCAACGAGGGGATGAAGACTTTGAGAAACTCGGCAGAGAAGATCCCGCCCTTCTTCATGGCGCCGGTCTTCCTCATGCTGAGCATCACCGAGCGACGAGGGTGGCGGAAATGAAACTCCCTGGAACGGAGAAGACCGCAAACACACACACCTTAAACACACACCTTAACGGTAACTTTTATCATTTCATTCATCTGGGAAACAGAAATAACTTTGGTGATTCTAAATTCATTAAAACCCAGAGACATTTGAACTGATTTCACTCCAGACAGTGAGGAAAAAAAGGTTAATGTTTCTTTAAATCAGTAGTTGGAAGGAAAACGTTTAATGCTACTTGATGTTTGTTTTAGTTTTTAGCTGTAATTATAGCTAATTATTAATATAAATATCTGATAAATGAATTAATGTTACAGTAAAATTGTTTTCTAGTCTGAAACAAAACGATCCTTGAAAGTGAATCTGTTCACATGCTAACAGGCTTTAAGACAGGGGTGTCCAAACTGAGGCTCGGGGGCCATTTGTGGCCATTGGATACAGTTTTTTTTGGCCCCTTTTGTGTAATTCAACACTTTTTAAACAATGAAGTTTCCCAAGGCAAGTTTGTATCTTCTTAAACTGAAAATGTTAAATACAAAACAAAGAGTTTTTCTCTACTTAGTTCATCTTTTTTTAATTTCTGCTTTTAGTTTTAGTCGTGTCATAGACATCTAGCAGGTTCTTACTAAAAAACTGAAAATTACACTTTATATTTGGTTAAATACAGCAAAGTTTGTAGGAAAAAAAAAAAGATATTTTATACTTAAAAAGTAGAAAAAAATAAGTTAAAAATTAAGAATCTGAGTCTCTATATTAATGACTTTAGATAAAACAAAAGGATCCATGAAAGTGAATCTGTTCACATGCTAACAGGCTTTAAGACAGGTGTGTCCAGACTGCGGCTCGGGGGCCATTTGTGGCCCTTGGATGGATTTTTGTGGCCCCTTTTGTGCAATTCAAGAATGACACAAATGTGGCTTTTTGTACTTTTTTCTTTTTTAGGATGAGATTTTCTTCTTAAACTGAAAATGTTAAATATAAATCAAATAATTTTTCTCTGTATATTCTATTTTTTTATTTTTTGCTTATAGTTAAGTCGTGTCACAGACATCTAGCGGGTTCTTACTAAAGAACAGAAAATCGGGCGTTATACACCGCAAGGATAATAGAAGAAAACTTTGCTGTATTTATGTTTTTAAGTTTAAAACCATTGTAAACTTAAAAAACGTAAAATAATAAAGCTAAATGACTGTTAAGACAAACATAAAATATTTTATATATTGTTGTTGTTTCAGTATCACAGTCTACTTTGCGTACAGACTGACCATTTCCTGAGCACAAACATGGACCCGGATGCCTGTTGCTATGGAAACGTGGGGAGACCTTACTTGGGGGGAATGTTTTCCGGTCGACTGGACCAGTCGGCGACCCAGTCTGCGTCCTTCATCAGGATGTCCATGTCCCTCTCCTTGTCCAGGGCGTCCTCTTCAGACTGAAGGGAGCAGGAAAGGCGCGTTATCAAAAACACCGCAAGATCACGGGGAACAAGATGGCAGCAGGACTGGCGTTTCCGTGGAAACGGGACAAGCGGAAGCGCCTGACCTGGCTGTCTCTTCTGCCGGTCGTGTCCACGTCGAAGATGATCTGTCCCTCGTCCTGGGGGGAGTGGGGCCGCGGCGGGCTGCATGGTGAGAAGCAGCAAACAGCAGAAACCAAAGAAAATCTGACTGATGAATCTAACTTTAATAAAGAAAATACTGCAGTTTCACTGATTAGTTTTTACAGTGTGAAAACGAACCTGCTCATCCTACTGTCACACAACGCTCCTAACTTCCTACTTAATTCAGAAACATTTAGCTCAGACTCTATAAAACTCATAAAACTATTCTGGATAATGATGCACTGCAAAAACACAAAATCTTACCATGTAATTTAACTCTACTTTCTAGTGCAAATATCTTAGTAAACTTGAAATAAGACAAAACAAACTTACAAGCAACTTTTCAGAAAGATATAGAAGCTTGTTTTAAGAAAATATTTTCTTAACATTTATTAAAAAGTAGTAGTTCCACTGGCAGATTATTACACTTATAAAATGACAGAAATATTCTGTTACGAATTAAATAATCTGCCAGTGGAACAAATACTACTTAATCAAAATTAGGGAATTATTTACATTAAACAAGCTCCTATATCTTACTGAAAAGTTACTTTTAAGTTATGTTTTAATTATTTAAAGTGTACTAAGATATCTACAGTACAAACTAAACCCAAATTGCTTGGTGATATTATATTGTATAATTATCCAGAATAGTTTTATTTTATTTAACATTATTTAAAATTCTTATCAGACTGAAAAAATAAGTTTAAAAAAAATTGAAAGTTGTTTTCCAGTAAATTGTTACTTATCTGGCAACTAAAAATAAATCTAAAACCAGGTCACTTCAATAAAGAGCATTTAAAATTTTAAATCTGTTAAATTTGTCCGACAAAAATCTAAACGTTGGGTCGGTCACGTCTTTCTGCGTGGGGAAGCATATTTAGCTTCGTTACCATGGTAATCTAAGAGGGATAAATGGATACAGTTTTGTTACTATGGTGACTTACATGGCTTCAAACAGATCCAGCTTTGTTGCCATGGCAATTCAAGTGGACTCAATAAAACTCATCTTTGGTAATTTAGGTGGGCTCAAACAGACTGTTGTGTTGCCATGGTGATGTTGGTGGGTTTAAATACATCCAGTTTTGCTACTATGGTGATTTAAGCGAGCTCAAATAGACTCATCTTTGTTACCATGGTAATCTCAGTAGGTTTAAACAGATCAGTCTTGGTTACCATGGTGATTTAAGTGAGCTCAAATAGACTCACCTTTGTTACCATGGTAATCTCAGTAGGTTTAAACAGAACAGTCTTGGTTACCATGGTGATTTAAGCGAGCTCAAATAGACTCATCTTTGTTACCATGGTAATCTCAGTAGGTTTAAACAGATCAGTCTTGGTTACCATGGTGATTTAAGTGAGCTCAAATAGACTCATCTTTGTTACCATGGTAATCTCAGCAGGTTTAAACAGATTGTTGTGTGGCCATGGAAATCTAGGTGGGTTTAAATACATTCAATGTTGTTACCATGGCAATCTAAGTTGATTTGAAAAGCTCCGTCTTTGTTACCAAGGTGATCTTAGTGGAATCATGTAGATCCATATTTGTTGCCATGGTGATCCAAGCTAGCTCCAGTAGCTCTGCTCTTTAAATAACAAAACCTCCAACTCAGCATAGCAAACGACACCGGCAACATAAACGGAAGAAAAAGTAGAATAATGAATGTTTCTCAACACAGGTTCCCTCCGCACTTTGACCTTTCTACAAGAGAGGCTGAAGTGGAAGAATGAGAGGATTAAGTCAACTAAGAAACGCTTCATGATGACATTATTACTCAGAAAGCTGCTGGGTCTGCTGTTGTGTCTCGATTCGGGCTGCTGATTCAGCGTTCTTGGCTTGAAAACGTGGCAAGACGTCGACTCAATGGTGGCTGAAAGTCCAGCAGCTGATATGATCCCCTTTATCACACCAGAGGCACATGATGTGTCCACAGGATGACGGGCCGCATGTTTTCAACTCGTTTAATAAAACAATGGCGCGTCAACATCACTCTGGTTTTATCTTCCATAAATAAAACTGCTGACCTTTATCTGACCCTGGATTTCGTGACTCCGTTGTTTTTATTTAACCGACAGAAAATGTTTTGTTCTCAATACATCAGAACATTTTAGTTTTCACTTAAAACAAAGCGTCAACATAGTTAATGAGACAATTTCTGGAACTTCTCTTCACTCGTTGAAGGTGATGTTAAAGTAAAAATACAAATTCACAATGAAAGACATTTCCACAGACTGAAGGGAAGGATGGATATTTTTATACTCCTTTTTGTTTTCAAACCTGCAGAGTAAAATTCAAACATTTCCAATTAGACGCACAAAAAAAAAGAAAAAACAGTTTTAATTCACTGTTATGTGAATTAAAACTGTTAATAATAATTAATTGCTGCTCTATATTCTGCAGCAGGAGCAAGACAAACTAAAATCTAAATATTTTTTATGTTTTAAAATCTCTCTCTAAAAAACCTCAACAAAACACTAAATAACAATTTTAATAATTTTATTTAACGCGTAAAATATAAACCAACATTTATTTTCATAAGTCATTCATGATAAATGTTCCTACTTTTAAATTATTGACTATTATCGTTCACTTAGTCTGTTTCTTTTGTTTATTTTTTCCTGCTTTATTCTGTTTTATTGTTTTCTGAATGTTGTTAAAAATGAGAATTTGTCCTCAAGCAACTAGTTAAATAAAAGCTAAAACAATTTAAAACATAAGGAATAATAAATATTGAAAAAATGTTCTTGCTAAGTTTTATGGCAGGATGTCAAACTCTTGTCCTCAAAGGGCTTTTTGTGGCAGAATGTGTTGATAAAACCCCTTAAAAAACGTCTAAAATATGAATAAATATCCATTTCTGCCTTCAGTACGTACTTCTTAAAGTTAAATCATACTGAACATCTTTCCACATTGATGTATTCAGGCAAAAACTGATTCAACTTGATTAATAAAAACAACATTTAAGCACAGAAGGTTTAGAATCTAGAGGGCCACACAAAAAGTTCTGGCGGGCCACATTTGGCCCCCGGACCTTGAGTTTGACACACATGTTTTATAGAATTTAGTAAATAGAAATAATTTTGGGATTTCTTGCTAACGTAAAACAATAAATGTTTCGTCTAATTTAACTTCAGACATTGAGAAAAAAAAAATCTCTTTTTCTTATTAAAAATATCTGATTTCAAATGTAAATAGCGTTTTCTCTTGGAAAGAGTCCAAAAAAGCGCTAATCATCAGTATCACTACAAACCGATGCAGTTTGAATATCAAGCACTTTCCAAACCTTGTAAAAAACACCTGACCGAACCTCCAGGTTATCCCAGGATTTGTTCTGGCGGGACGTTTCCTGGGCCTACCTGTCGCAGGACGAGTTGCTGCGGCTCGACTCGTGCTGGGCGTCCAGCAGGATCTTCTCCATGTCTCCGTTGTGGATGGAGGAGGACGACGGGACGTGCTCCAGCCCCCCCGCCATGGCCTCCTCTTCCTCCACCTGAGGAAGGGGCAGCAGGCCCGGCGCCGGCCCGGCCGGCGAGGACAACTGGGCCTGGTGGGTTCTGTTCATCTCCAGCTCCACCCAGGACCCTGCGAGGAGAAACGGGACGGGTAATTTACCGCTTTAGGTTTTCTGGAGGGTTAAACAGGATAAATAATCAGAAATTACCAAAGAAACATGATAATAATTATGAAAATCACTCAAAAAACTCATTTGTTTTCATTTAAAGCTACGTAGGCCTTTAATAGTCACTAATCTTGCTAGACGATAAATTGTTGCAGAAGTTATCGCGATAAATGATGATATTGTTGTTTTGAGACGATTTTTGAGTGATATAATACAAGAGCACAATCTCAAATATCAGTAAACTTTAAAGTTGAATTAACATTTAACCCTGGTACTGGAAGATAGTTTAAATCTCCAAAATAAACAAAACAACAAATAAAATGATTTATGAAGACGCTGTAAACAAATATACCCTTCAAAATAAGAGCTTCAGCTGAAGATTTTTATCATCCAATTTTTGGTAGAAAAAGAGAGAAAAAGGGACAATTAATCATAAAAATAGACATTATTGAAATTATCTTAATTTATTGCTTATTGTGCCACATTTATTTAAGAAATGTGATTTTACGCTCAGATTCATCAACTTTCAGTGAAATTCAGTTTTAATTTTCACAGTAGTAAGATTTAAAAAAAAAAAAAAAAAACTGTAATAGTTTGAAAATAACGATTGAAAAGTCAAACTCACCATAAATACTTTTACTGGAAGATAAACTGTGATAATATTGTTGTTTTGAGACAATTTTTAAGTGATATAATACAAGAACACAATCTCAAATATCAATAAGCTTTAAATTTTAATTAACATTTATTTTAAATATCCAAAATAAACAAAACAAATAAAATGATTTATGAAGACTCTGGAAACAAATATATCCTTCAAAATAAGAGCTTCAACTGAAGACATTTATCATCCAGTTTTTGGTAGAAAAAGAGAAAATAAATCATAAAAATAGACATTATTGAAGTTATTTTAATTTATTGATTTATTGCTCATTGTGCCGGGCCTTTTTATTTAAGAAATGTGATTTTACTATCAGATTCATCAACTTTCAGTGAAATTCAGTCTTAATTTTCACAGTATTAAGTTTTTAAAAAGAGAAAACCTGTAATAGAGTTTGAAAATAACGATTGAAAAGTCAAACTCACCATAACTAATTTTACTGGAAGATAAACTGTCCCAGAAGTCAGTTCAATAAAGTGATGACATTGTTGTTTTGAGACAATTTCAAGTCATATAGTGCAAGAACACAATCTCAAATATCAATAAATTTTAACAAACATTTAACACTGGACCTGGAAAACGTTTTAAATAGTCAAAATACATAAACAAAACAACAAATAAAATGAATTAAGAAGTCTGAAAACAAACAAAAGCAGATGGTTGAGGCCAAAACTGAAAAACTGAAATCTTTTATCATCCAGTTTTTGGTAGGAAGATTGAAAAGAAATAAATCAGACTAGAGGAAATGATTGATTTTGCTTTAACTCATCATGTGGTTACCTGGTTTACTGCGTCTAAGTCTCAACAACTTCTTAAAGTTATTTCTGAGTTTGAACTCAAAGGCTGTGATGTTTCTGATAAGATTTGAGTCACGTTATTTGATTCAACAAACCACTTTTATGCCTAAAATTGGCCCAAAACAAAAAAATATTTTTGGCACCAATTCTAAACTTACGAAACCCGTGTTTATGTTCTTACGTTTTGTGACAATAAAGTCGGTTTTCATTGAGTCAGTTTAGGAAAGTTGTTCACTCATTTATGAGTGTGGATGAGGAGTAAAGCAGCCAGACGGTTGAGCTGGCAGCAAACGCTGGCCTGTGTAAGCAGACGTTGGCTGGGGAATAAAACGCTCGTACGTGAGCGCCGGCATGGACCTGCAGCTCAGACGGCAGCGGTACAAATATAGAGGAGGAGGACGGAGAGGAGGAGGAGGAAGGGCGGCTTGTTAGAAACGCTTCACAGTAACAAAACAATGAGGAAGAGCAGAAACACGTAAACAGGAAAACACGCCAGAAACGGAGAAGCTGTTCCTCTGGTCGGCCGCCGGGCTCAACCTGCGGATTACGCAGCGGACCGCGGGCCCATTGTGCTGGCCCGGCGGGCTAAAACCGCGTTGCCATGGCGCCCATCGCTCAGAACATTCTGGCCAGACGGACAATATCAGCTGCTGGATCGTGATGTGGCCTCTCTGCTGGGCCAGAGGGGCAGATAGGAGCAAAATGACATGTTCTCTACCAAAACAGAGCGACACGGACGGGAGCGTGAAGAATAATCTGAACATGAACACAAGAGTCACTAAATAATCTAATTAATCCGCAGAAACACAAAGTCCTACCAAGTATTTCTGGTCCTGGTTTCTACTGAAAACATCTTGAAACGAGACAAAAACTAACTTACAAGTAACTTTTCAGCAGTAATTCATATATATGGATTAAAAACTACAACTTCCATTGGCAGATTATTTCACTCACAACATGGAAAAAACGAAGTAAAATAATCTGCCGGTGGAACCACTTTCCTTTATTTTAAGTACATAAAGGAATTATTTACTTAAAACTTATAAGTTATCTTTGTCTTATTTCAAATGTACTAAGACATTTTGCCTAGAAATTAGACCAGAAATACTCTGTAATATTTTGTGTTTTTGCAGTGCAGGTTGAGGTTTTGTGTGAATGGAATAATTTAAAATTCAGGCAAAGAGCTCAATCAGATTAGAAGGTGGAAACCAAAAGTCTGGACTTTTGCTTTAAACAAATCGTGACTGAGTGATGAATTTGTGCGGCCCCCTACACAACAGTTCAGGTAGAAATGAAATAAATTAGACGACTTTTAAATTTAAATCTATCTACACAAATGTTAAATGATACAGAAAGTGATCATTTTCTCCAACAGTTTTGTTTTTATTTCTATTTTCATGTTAATAGTAAAACATCTACTCATTGATTTATACTCTAAAGAACAGCTTGTCGCAGTAAAAATACCACTTTTTATAAATTGTCCCAGTAATTATTGTGATAAACGATTTTGAGACCATGTTCAAGTCTCAATGGCGAGAACCCTAGACACTGGAAGATATTTTAAATATCCAAAATAAACAACCAAAAACTATTAAAAAAAAAAACAGACACAACTGCACCCATAAATACAATAAAAACATAAAAGTATTAATCATCAGAATGGAAATTATAGAGCTTATTTTAATTTATCATGCCATTAATTGGTTAATTACTTTTTGAGACAGGTTTACACTTTGGTGCACCAAAATCTGCCTTTAATTTATGTTTTAAAATTTGCTTAAAAACAGAATTTTGTTTCAAAATGAAGACAGGTTTTTACTGATGAGATTAGATGAAATATTTTTCAGTTTTCTTTAATTAACCCCAAAATAATAAGCAAACTGGACGCCTTTAATTTAATTTAGCAAAAACTATTTGAATTTTTCGATCCTGTTCCTATAGAGAAACCTGATTACTTTATTTGTTTAATTGATCTACTTCATGCGGAGTGTTACTGACGACATTTTCCCCAAGTGAACGCAGCCCTGCAGCATGACTCTGCCACCACCATGCTTTACAGTGGAGAGGGTCCGTTCAGGGTTACACTGCACACAGATGGGCTAATTAGTTAGCTTCAGAAGGGAGCGACTGCCCTGGATTTTATTTAGAGAATGAGAATAAAAACATAAAACATTAAAATTAAAACATCTAGCTACAATTTAAAACATGTTTTACTTCATCCACCTTAAACTAGCGTGAACCATGCAACTCCCCCACTTTTCTCATATCTAAAACTTTTGTCCCGTTGTTGTCATAACCATAAATAGCAGGCCAAGTCACAGCTCCCCCTAAATAGTGCTGTAAAACATTTTCCAACCCGTTAGCTGGGCCTGAGACAGTGCAGCAGTGTGATATTTAATGAACACCTCATAGTTTATGTCATAGTTGTGTCTTATATAGATATTAATCGGTTATTTACCTCATAAACCGCTGTTATTAAGGGTTAACTATCAAATATTTGCGTCAATTTCACCACGTTGGACATCTTCCATCTAGGCTTGTTGACAAGAGTTCAGCCCGCCTCCAGGGAAGCCCTGATTGGTTCAAGTCACCGTCACTCTAACAAGCTGAAACGCCATTGGTTCACAGACCGTCAATAAACACGGAACATTACGTTCTAGGCTCTGCCCCTTTCGCTGAGGCTTCGCTTGCAAAAAAAAAAAAAAAAAAAAAAAAAGATAAATGTGAAAATTAAACCAATGTTGTTGACACACGCCGATCTACAAACGACTTTTATTTATAAACCAGAGTATTTAGAGACGGTAGCAGAGGGGAAAAACAGCCTTAAGGGCGCTTTAGGGCATCGGGTTGGTAGCAGTTAGCTTACCGTTAAGCCCCGAGTCTCCGTTGTTGTCTGTAGAAGTAACGTTAGCCGCGTCGGACATTGTGGTTCCTAGTGAGGGAGGGTTGCATTAAGAGCTACAGCTGCTCCTGTCTATACACATTCAGACGAGCTTTAATATAACCGAGCCGAGGCGTCGTCAGCCCTGGGCAACAGAACCAAAAAAACTGAGACGCTATGTCGAAGCGCCGTTTGTTTTCGTAGGCTTAGCTGGCCTACTGGCAGCTGCAGACACCAGCCAATCATAGCGCCTCGGAGGCGGGGCCGTGGGATGACGTAACACCCTCTGTTTGACACAACAGGGGTGGGTACGGAGCCAGATTACGTAACGAGTTAGAAAAAAAAACGAAAAAGAATGGGAAGTCGATTTATCATATTATAGCTATGTGTAGTTAAAGGAAACAGCTAGACGAGAGTGTACTTTTCAGAAAACATAGCAAGCTCAGGGTTAAATAAGGATAAGTTAAAATATTTTACTGCTGTCTAGTAAACATCTAATCACCTAATATAGCCGAGGGAGGTCAGCTCATCACAAAAAATGTGAAATATTACTTATAAACAGCTGCACATCCATTTATAGGTAACTATGATTCTTATTTTATTTGAAAAGAAGTATTTTTGAAATAGCTGAAATATTAGCATCTCGGAAGAATTGTTTTAGATAGCGATATCTACATTTGTGAAATTCCTTTATATTACAACCTGACTTGCCATATTTCAGATTAACCTTTAACTCTAAAGAATATTCTATTTTTACAAAAAGAAATCCCAACACTTAGATTAATATATACTTATATATATATATATATATATATATATATACACGCGCGCGCAGAGTTCATTATATGCTACAATGTCTTACCATACTGAGAGCTACACATTAGCTTGAAAAGTATAAACACGGCATCTCAGTTTGCCTCAGACGGTGGGGACATGCATGCCCCCACGTACACAGTCACCACTCTAACCCGATGAGTGCTTATTCACACATTTCTGCAACTGGACCCCATCGGAGCAGATTTTAATCCGCTGACGGTTCAAATCCAAGAATTTTTCCATGATGCCTTTGAGCAATCTTGTTAAAAATGAAAATAGTAAAACCCAGACAGACTTCTTAAGAGTTGAATTTTACGAATTCAACTCAGAAACTAAAATGAGAAACTAAAAAGGTCTTTAAAATGAAAATTTTTTTTTTCCAGTAATTGAATTTAAAATGTAAAACTTAATTTTGACCTTATAATACAGAAAAATCTGGAATATTTAGGCTTTATAAGCCACAGAAGTTGAATTTTAAAGGTGCTGTAGTCAAGTAGAAAGTTTAGTGGAAGGAAAAAGTGTCAACAGGAACGTCTTCAACTTCAACATGATGACGCCGTTTACATCTCAGTAAGTAACCTAGATTTTTTATAAGACCTCACCAATACTACATGCTAATTCACACTAAAGAATAGTTCATGTCCATCTACCACATGTTTTCCTTCCACAAAACTTTCCATCAACATGCTTGGATACAGCTCTGTATGCTTAATCAGCTTATTTTCTGTGTTTTATCCCAATTTTCATAACTGAAGGTCACATTAAATCTGTTCTGTTTTAATTGACATTTTGTCATATTGTAATTTTATGAATTTTTCAGCCATAATCAAACAGAAAGGTAAAAAAAACCCACTAGAAATACATCACTTTTTGTGTAAGAAATCCAACTTTCACCTTTTCAGCTGGATTATTATAATAAAATGTTGAACGACATCTTAACTTAAACAAAAACAGACGGTGAAACGAAGTCACTCAACCAAAACGATGCAAAATAATTCCTTTATTTTTCCCTTTCCTTCCACCGTCAGAGTAAAATTATAATTCCACATTACCGGAGGAATCCGTGTCCTAAAAAGAAAAGAAAATCCTCATGACAGTAATGTTTTCAGTGGTTAAAATAAGTTACTCAGTGCCTCAAATAATTTTACGGTTTTTAAATCGCAGTCACAAGGCAGACATCCAGAGGTCTGGTTTGGCGCACAACAAGAGTCCAGTGTGAAACTCAAGATCTCTGAAAAAGAAGCTAAAAGTCCGGCTTTGTTTCACAAAGTGGGACGGAAAACAACCGGCGATGTTTTCTACAGTATTTCATATAAATATGACAATCATAATATTAAGGATATTATCTTTGTAAAGCCTTTCTTTATTATCCGACTGCTGTTGCACACAGAGAAATAAAAATAAAAAAATTGCAAGAGGATCCGATGCAGAAAACGTCCATCTTGAAGCGAGATAAAAGAATAACTTCTAGAGTTTGGGAGAGTACGATGGAGAATTAGGGACGCGCTAAGAAAATATAAAAATAAACTAAAATACAAGAATATAGTACAGTATCACGAGTATAGTCGTATTACAAGAAAGTCATAATATATAAAGAATAAAGTCGAAATAAGACCAGAATAAACTCATATTACAAGAAAAAAAGTCATAGTTTTGTGAGAATAAAGTTGTAACATGAGAATTTATATGAATTTATTTTTATAATAAATTCATATTATAAAAATAAAGTTGAAATATAGAAATAAAGTCAAAATAATACAAGTCGTATTAATGGGAGAATAAAGTCGTAATAGAACGTGAATAAAGTCGTAGTAGAACGAGAATAAAGTCGTAACATTACGACAATTCTCGTATAATTACGACTACATTCTTATACTACTGCTGCTGCTTTGTTCTTGTTTGAGTTTATTCTTGTAATTTAATTCTTTATTTTCCTTTTTTTCTTATTATGACCCTAATTCTCCATTGTAGCTCAGACATGGACAACCTGTGATTTTAAAATCATAAAGGAAATGAGTAAAAATGTGATTTCTTTTAGAAATGTAAACACCACCACGTCATGGGAGACACAAGAAATAAAAAGTTGTTTTAATTCTACCAGAGAACGAATCATTTATAAAAAAAAAAAAAAGTCTAGTCAAAGTCCGAAGAAACGACGGGATGAGACTTAAAGGTCGGGTCGGCAGGCGAAAGGAAAAACATTGGCACGACTTTAACAACAAGGCAGCGGACGACTGGAGACCCCCGTCCACAAAAAGGTCACACAGGGGTCACGGAGCTCCTCCAGATGATCCTGCGGGTTAAACCCCCAAACCCCGCCCTCCGTCAGTTCACTTTATCCTGGAATATGTAGAGGTTGTTCGTGGTTGCCACGGCGATGATGTTGTCCTGCGGATGCCAGGCGGTGTGGAGGATTTTCTTGTTGAAGTCCAAACTGTCCACGCTGATCTCGTCCTTCTTGCGCTTGCCGCCGGTGCAGACCTTCCGCGGCTTGAGGACCTGCAGCGGCTTGCTGTTCTCCCGCGACGCCTCCAGCGTGGCGTCCCGCCGCTGGCCGCGCTCAAACATCCGGAAGAAGTTGTTGTAGGAGCCGGTCATCACCACGCTGCCACGGGGAGGAGGGCGAGACAGAGACAATACAAAACAAACAGAAGACACTGAAAAAATCAAAGCTTCTATACGAGTGTGTGGAAGAAGAAAGTTTAGCGGAAGAAAAACCGTTTGGGTGTTGATTTCAAAGAGCACCAACGAGATTCCCAGAGGGACTTGAAAAACAAAGAATAAGACGAATAACTGCTTAACTTTTGCTAAATTATCAAATTTGAATTGAACGTCTTGCTAACGTCAAAATATTTCTGTCCGTATCTGAAGTGCTTCTCACTTTCAAACTGAAAAATTATTGAACAGGAAAATGGAAAATAAAAAATGTAGTGAAATTAAATGTTGAATTCTTCTGAATTTGTGAGATGCATTATTTATCTTTTTCTTTTAAGTCAAATGTGCAAAACCGCTGAATAAGAGTAAATTTCCACCCAAAAAACTGAGATTAATATCTGAACATTTCTAGAAAAAAAATTGGAAATGTCTTAGAAATGAGTTTAAAAAAAATCAGAAATGCTGACTTTTGAGTTTCAAAAGAGGTTTGACTTATTAAACTCAGAATTTTCCATGTTTTTTTCCTATAAAATTTAACAGATTATTCTCAAAGTTTCTGATTTTTTTCCCCCCAGCAAATTTTCAACTTTTCAAGCTCAGAAATGTTTTTGCTTTTTCTACAAAATTTCGACGATTAATCTAAAAATTCTGCATTTTTTTTTTAAAACTTTTTAAGCTCAGAAATTTTTATGTTTTTGCTGTCAAAGTTCTGAGATTAATCTCAAAGATCGCTGAGTTGCCCTTCTATGAAATTTTCAACTTTTATGCTCAAAATGTCAAAATTTGTTAATTTTTTTCCAGGGGAATTTTCGACTCTTCAAGGTCAGAGATTTCATGTTTTTTCAGAAAAATTTTTAAGGTCAGTCTCAAAAAGTTCCTTTTGTGTCTAGGAATTTTTCTAGAAATTTTCTAAGATTAAACTCAATATTTCTGAGTTTTTTTGCTGGAAATGCACTACTCTTTTTTTTTTTTTTTTTCCATCTACAATGGCCTTACAATACACGTCTGTAAATTAATCCTGGAACCTGTTTTTAATCCAGGGAGTGGAGATAACTGAACCCGTTAAACAGAGGAATCATTCAAATCGGCTCAACGTTCCAGCGGATGACACAGAGGAAAAACAAAAGGCTCCTCTGGGCGTCCCGACCGGCGACAGATTAGTCATGGATTCTCAGAAAGTCATAACGGGCGTTGTGCTCCTACCTGTCGTTTCCGTTCCAGCAGCACTCGAACTTGTCGAAGATGCAGTCGTTCTCATAGAGCGAGCACAGCTTGCTCCTCAGGTATTCATGGACCTGAAACGATTCAACCAAACAGCCGTGAAGCAGAAGAAGAAGAAAGGGAAGAAGAAGAAGAATCACTTCCTCGTACAGCTCTGATACCTGAAATGTTTTTGTCTTTTATGGCAAATGTCCTTTACAAATTGTTTATCCTGACCTCTAGTGGCTGCTATGCAAAACTACAAGGAGTGATTTAAAAAGTGTTTTTTTATTTAAGGTGGGGCTGACGACATTAGTTGAGTAATAACTAGTTACATTTACATGAGTAACTGGAAAAACATTTACTTTTAATGTTTTAAAAGTAATTTAAAATAAAATTACTTTTAGTAATTTCATTATAAATCGCTGCCATTTTTAATTGAGTAAAATTTCCGGAAATTCACCAGATAAAGACAAATACCTGCAGTTATCATTCAAGCTTCAAACGTTTTAGATCGAAAGAAACTGATTTGGAAAATTTTTTATTTTTGCCTGATTTTATTTTGCAATTATGACCGATTATTAGGGCCATACTAAAGTTAAATTAATTAATAATAAAAAAAATATTAAAATAAAGTCGGAATAATACGAGAATAATGTCTTAAAATTATTAATTTATTCTTTTCTGAGAAGAAGGAGCGGTTGCTGGGCTAAATATATTGATTATTGTATTGTATTATTTCAACTTTATTCTGGCTTTTTTTTTTCTTAGCATGTCCCTAATACTGTGTTGTACACAATTATGTTATTTATATATATCATTTTATTAAATACAAAAGCTTCCATAAATACAAAAGCTTTGTACTTTTATCCATCTGATTATGTAAATTTTAAATATAATTATTTGATGTTTTGATCAGTTTCTCGGTACTTAAAATGCTTTTTTATTTTTATTTTACCTTTTCTAATCTTGTCTAATTTCTTGGACAGCTATTTTTTACTTTTCCTCGAGTAAAAATAAGTTTATGCCCAACTTTGGATACCTAAACGTCTCAAAGGCAACTTTTAAATTAGAGTGGGAATATCTAGGAAATGGAATAAAAACAAAACTTTTTTATTTAATTATAGAGCCTGAGAGAAATCAGTTTGAGCCGATCAGAGTCGAAGCGGATCCGACCACCAGCGCTCTCACCTGGTACGTCTCCACAGGCCGGGTTTCCATGTTCAGGTCCCAGATCTTCACAGATAAATAGTCTCTGGTCATCACGTAGCGTCCGTTGTGACTGAACTTGACGTCCGAGATGGACGATATGATCTCTGAGAAGAAGGAGCGGTTGCTGGGGTTTTCTGGCTCCTCAAACACTGGAAGAGAAGAAGACGGAGACCAGCTGTGACCAGAGGGATCCTCGCTTCATCCGGCCGCCATTACAGGAGGGAGATAACGATTAACGTCACGAATGAACCGTAGTAACTCGGGTTACCGTGTTGGTTCCAGTGCTGCAGACCAGAATAACAACTGGTTCTAGCGCCAATAAAAATATTAAAACCTCCAACTCAAATGAACTCAATCAAATGTGTCTTTTGAGTTTCAGATGTCATGGAAGACGAGTTAAACCAAGTGATGTCGCTCCTGTCGGCCATTTTTCAGCCATACAATGATCGAAAAATTGAAGTATAAAAAATGTTCCAGTGCGACAGAGTATTAAAGAAAAAAAAAATTAAATCACCTGAATAAAGCTGGAATAATACAAGAATAAAAGTCAATAATATGAGAATAACATCGTACAACAAAAAGTTACGAAATTACAAGAATTAGTCGCAATAATACAAGAAAAAACTTTTTACGATGCGGCAATAAAGTCACAATATTATGAGGACAAAGTTGAAAAAAGTCAAAATAAAGCATGAAAAAAATTCATGACGATACAATAAAAAAAAAAAAGTCGCAGTAATACGAGAAAAAAGTCGTAATGTACGAGAAATAATAATGTGGGAAAAAGTCGTAATATGAGAATAAAGTCAGGCGACAAAAAGTCAGAGAATTACAGAAACAAAGTCATAATAATACGAGAAAAAAAACTCAGATTGTTACAAGAAAAAGTCGTAATAAGGGAATACGAGAAAAATTCTGAATGGTACGAAAAGTCGTAACAATATAAGAAAAAGTCAAAATACAAGAATAATGTCGTAAAATTTGTTGAACTAAGTTGTAATCTTATAACTTACATGGAAAGTAATAAAAAATTTAAATGAGGAATTCTGGGAATCTTTTGAAATTATACTTTGGTATCGTTGGCAGATAAGGAAATACTTTATATTTCAACACAGAAGCTAAACAATTGTTCAAATAAATATACAAAAAAATCGAGCTGGTTACAGATCTTAAAAACTAACAAAGAAACTTTTTTCAAGTAATTACACGATCCTCTTCTGGCAACATAAAATCTCTATTCAGCTAACATTATATGACTTTATTCTTATAATTTAAGACAAATAAAAATCTCAGCCTGTCCCTAATTCTTATGTCCGGGAATTTACCTACTTAAGACGCTAATCTGACATTTTATTCTTATTTTTCATTGATGAAGTTTCGATTCTACTCGCATCGTTTTCCCTTTTAAATTCTCTGCTCAGAAAAGCGGCGCTAACTCACGCTTGGAGTGCCTGTCGCAGAGCGCCGACGCCCTCATGTCGCACAGGCGGATCGTCCCTTTGCTGCTGCTGTAGACGAAGGTGTTGCACTGGTCAGGATGGAACTCCGCCGCCGTTATCACCTCGGTCAGCTCCTCCATGTTGGCCGGCTTGATGTCGACGATATCTGAGGAGCGCGCGGTCAGGGAGCGCCAACAGCACGGCCGAGTTCACGCGCCGCGCGCTTTAATTCACTTCCGGGTCGTTTGTCTAGAAAGCCCGGTTCGTTTTGAGGGGTGAAAATAAGCAAACAAAATAAAAAGAAAGAAAGCCGGGTGTTCTGTATGGTTAGCATTCGCTGTCGGAGGAGCGTACGTGCAGAGAATACGCTAAGAAGTCCGCCATGTTTACCGGGGCTGTCAGTTCAGCATGCGCGACCAGATACGACAAAAATAAGTCAATAAACTGCTTTTCAGTGACAACCTGATGGATATACGTGCGTTGTCATGGTTTCAAAGTGTATCTGAAGAGGATCTGGCTGTAGCTACAGTCACGGCCCGTCGAAAACTCGATGATGGTCTGACGAGCTAACGGCTAAGTCGGGATGTCATATACCTGTTAATAAAGTGTAAGGCGATCTAACTTTTACGTCATGACGTTATGTTGCTGATTAAATTAAAGCATGTGGTAATGACAGCGCATACCTGCCTGACAGTTTGTGCTATGACGTCCCGACGGTTTATCAGCGTTATTTTTTCCATTTCCCGTCAATAAAAACGACAGAAACTGGACTAATAACTGCCTCGTTTGGTTGTAGAACGCAGCGATATTCGTGATCATCAAACAGTACTAAATATTTCATAAAGTATAGGAGCCACGGTTTGTTAAATTTCAACAAACTAATTTTAACGGCGGCAATTATGTAAAATTAAATTATTGACCAATAGAAAAGTGAAATTTGCTTAGGCCTCCCTTGACATCTTGACAGAAACCAAGCCGTTTATAGATTCATATCCAGGGAGAATACATATTTTAAATATCAAAACATATTTTATAGAAATCGAGTAAGAAATAAGGAGCTACGAACATTTTTGTGACGCATTCCTTTTCGTACTGGAACGGTCTTGTTTTGCGGACGTGACTCACTGACTCACAGTAATGGCGCCTGCAGGAGCGTCGCTTAGCGTTAGCGGCTAACAGGCGATCCCCAAACCAGTAACGTATATTAATAGATAAATAATTCAACCGCTAAAATCAAACAGTTCTCCACTTTTGTTTACATTTTATGAAGCAGAAAGTTGTGATCAGCGTCTTCTTCAGAGGTTTTGTGTCGATTCCTTCGATATTTCTCAGTGCAGCGCCACCACAGGCGAGGGGTGGAACTGGTTTTTTTATATTAGTTTGGATCGTTTGACACACAAAATGTTGCAATTTTGGTCCCCAATCGGGAGGCCTAAATGTAAATAAAGTTTCTCAGGTTGTGTTTGAGGATACTGAAGCTGCGGTCGGTGATCTCCAGGTTCCACAGGTTGATGCGCAGGTCGTCCGCAGACAGGTAGGTCTCGTTGTCGCTGTTGACGGAGACGGAGTTGATGTGGTAGGTGTGAGCGTTGGAGAACACCCGGCGAGGGCTGGCCTCCACCATCAGGTCCATGGGGATTAAAACCGGCACCTGCAGCAGGAAATGTGCAGGAAAACTAATAAAAACTCTGATTTCCTTTGAATGCGTCAAGGCAGCATCACGGTGTGGTTCTGACCGACCCGCAGTGCCGTGATCGTGTTGGGGTCTCTGTATCGGCCATCTTCCTCTTTCAGGTTGTAGCCTTCTGGTCGCTTGTCTCTTTCACTTATTTTCCACAATTTTATAGTTTTATCTGCAACAGGAAGAGAAAACAAACCCAAAGTTCACGAACTTCAAAGTCAAACACTTCCAGAGTAAGCGTTCAAACTTTTGAAGCTCCATTTTGTTAAATATTTACAGTCCAAACCAGTCAGAGTGCAATAAACATTTAGTATTCTGCTCCAAACATTTGTTTTGTTGTTTCAGTCATTTTATCTATTTTTAAACATTCTATAAAATAAATGTAGGCATAAAATCCAATCAAAGGACCCTGACATGTTTATCCATAAATACGGTTTAAAATCAGAGACAATTTTCCTATTATTTGAATATTTTTGCCTTTAATTTATGTTGATACAAATATTTGGGTTGATATCGATATCCGACATTAGCTTCTCTTATGGCTGGTAACCGATATTTACCAATGTTATACATGTTTCACTACGATTTCAACACCTTTAGGAAAACAAAACCACCAGAAACAGATAAAAATAAATATTGATTGTTCAGTTTTATTTATCGGACTGATACTGATATGTTAAGAAATGTCTAATATCGGCTGATATCGATGTTTTTACGGATATATTGTGCATTTCTAGTTGAGAATAAATAAAAATCCAGCTTTTAGCATGACTAAATGAAGGTTTATTATTTACTCTTCTTGTTCAGGTCTGAAAAACGCAGAGGGGAAATGTTTGGGCGATAAAATCTGCAGCTTTACCGTTGGTGGACAGCAGGAACTGAGCGGCGTTCTTCTGGGGAAGCCAGCGGATCTTGTTGATTTTCTCCTCGATTTCTAAACTCTTCAGGTAGTCGAACTCGGGTTCGTGGCTCTGGAAGGTGCTGTAAACGTTGTACTCGCTCCTGAACTGGGGCAGGTTCTTGTTCTGCCGGGAGAAACACGGACACTTGTGAGATGAAGCGCGAATTAATCTAAAAAACAAAACAAACGCTGACCGAACGTTTAGGAGGGCTTTACTTCTACTTCCTGCTGGAAGATGACGACGCGGCCGCCCTTGTCTCCGGTGGCGAGCAGCTCCCCCGTGTGGTTGAACTCAACCGTTGATATGATGTCGGCTGGGCAGAGAAGCGACACATCAGAATGGAAACTAAACGCAGCAGTAGCAGTCTGTGTCGGTGGGAAGGAGCGTGATCGGTTTCATTTTCGCTCCAGTTACTCAAACCGTCTTTCATATCCTGGACTCCTCACACTGAAACACACACTCACACACACACTTTAATGTCCACTGGAGCAGAAAGACAATGAGCGACCAGATTGTAGTGAGGGGCCTTTGTGCTGCCTGAGGCCCAGAACGGGGTGTTTAAAAGTTTGCAGAGACATTTTGTCTTGTTATATTCTTAAACTTTGATGTATTTCATCATGAAACACGGTGGCGGCTGCATCATGCTGTGGGAAGCTGGTCAGAGCTGATTGGACAATGGATGGAGATAAATTTAGGTCAACCCCCAAAGAAAACCTGTCAGAGTTTAATCATTTTGTGCCGATTTGTCAAATAAAAATATTTGGGCAGAAACAATTAATCGTCAACTAATTAAGTAATCGATTAATCGCTAACTGGAGCGTGAAAACTAAAGAAAAACTGTCCAAAATATATTTACGTTTTTCATTTAAGATAATTCAAAAAACATTTTTGTAGATGTTTTACCCAGAACTTCTGAAATTGCAGTTTTAGCTTCATCTTGTTCAAATACTGTAAAAAAATGATAAATAAAACTCATATTAATCACATTTTTAATCAATAAAGTAATCACCAGATTAGCTCTACATTGTATTAATGTTAACTTAAGCAGAAAGAGCTGAACTTTTCACAGGTCGATGTAAAAGTATTTTTTTAGCTGCAAACGTTCACTAAAGAAATGCAGTTATTGTGTTTTTGGCAATAAAATGTTTATTTTCCTCTTGAAAAAGGAATTATTTGCAACTTTTATTGCGTTTTCAATACTATATAATAGGGGTTAGGTGGTTAAATAAAAAATCTTAATAATGTGCCAATTAAAAAAAAAGAAAAAGAGATCGATTAATCGTCATACTAATCGATTAATCGTCCAAGTATTTGATTACTAAAATACCCGTTAGTTGCAGCCCTGTTAAATAAACATTTCAGATTTGTCTCTTAATAAAAGTTGCATCCTTAAAGTTCCCTTAATACCAAAAACCAGTTTTCTGAAGCTCAGATTTTAAGTCATTTTGATAAAACTCTGAACTCCATAAAGTTTGGATTTTCCCCGTTTAGAAACAAACAGCACCGCTAAGTGACGAGTCCAACCCTAATGGAGATAAGGGAGGGATTCCTGTTCTTAAAACGTTTAGGAATTTCAGGTTTAGAGATGAACTTTGGGGGAAAAGCAAGGAAACAATTCGACATAAAGGATCAAGAGCTCCGATATCCAGATGAATCAATTAGATTTGGAGCAAAATGTTACTTTAAATCGTACCTTCAGCTACGTCGTCATCAATGGCTCCCTTCACCTGGGAGAAGCACCACTGCATGTCACCTCCGGGTCCTTTCAGCAGGAAAAAAACTTGTTAGATTACATTTCTATCATCTTATTGCGTCAATAAATCCAGAAAAACTGCAGTAAATACCTATTTAAATAATAAATGCATTTGATAGTAAGTCAAATAACTGCACCTTGTCGTTTTCTTGCTAATGTTTTCAAATTTGTGAATGAAATAATAAAAAAAAAAGCTCAAGTTTCAGCAGTGTCATGACGTAAGCAATAAATAAACAAGATGCAGAACAGGCTGGTGTTGCAAAAGCTTATAAACATCCTCTTTAACCACTGCCGCAAACTGAGCCTTAAAGCAGAGAAACTCGCCTAAAAAAGATAAAACAGTCCAAACATTTTACAAACTTAACATCCACACAGCTCATGTGTGTCCCAGTAAAACACAGGAGATGTTTTTATTCATTCTTTTATTTTATTCTCCATTTTTAATTTCAACACCAGACCATAAAAAACTGAGGACATCGATTACCCAACAGACGCAGCTTCGGTCATCGTTCTGTTGTTAACACTTATTACACTGTAGACAGGAAGGATCTCCAGTAGCAGCCCGTCTCGCAGCTAATCTGGAAAAGCCTCTGACTGAAGACTGTTGCTGTATGACGTTCTAATGACATTTTAAACAGCTGAGGAAGAAACTTTGCTTCCATTTCGATTAAATAAACATGGACTCGTGAGGACTGGAGCCATTTATGATGATGTCGGATCCAGCTTCTGTTTTTGGGTCAGAACTGCATCAACAGTTCTGACCCAAAAACAGATTCTCAGTGGGAAGGGATGCAAAAGATCTGATCAATTAGTTAGAAAACTGTAAACATTTTTCACCAGTTACAGAGTGTTTGTTCTAATTTTGTCTTGGATTAAGCCTATAGGTCAAAATTAAAGTACATTTCGTTGATAACATGTTTGTTATGATATATTATTGATCATTATATAATGATTATAATTAATCATTATAATTCTAATGATTAATCTAAATTTTTAGGCAAAGAAAATTTTTTGTTGTCGTTTTAAATCCAGAAATATACATTTGTGCACATTTTGAGAGTGAAATTCTTCATAGTTGTGAAGTTGTGGTAACAGCACTGTGAGGTTCTCATACCAGCGCATGTCTGGGCTCAGTTTTCTTTCATTTCGCAAGAACAGCTGGCAGATCATGTTGATAAACATTTTTTTTAAGCCACTCAATTATCCTGCAATAAAAAAAAAAAATCCCAAAAACTATGGGTTATCGCTTTAATGTCATTCCTTTATATGCTTGAATGACAGCTGGTTAGTGTAAAATGCCTTTTATTTTGTTAAAGAAAAACAGTCTCATCTAAATCTGTCCTATAAGGAAACAACCACTGCTTAAAAAAAAACACAAATAAATTGACAAGAAGCTTAGATATTACAGCTCAAAAGCAATTTATAAATATATACTTTAACACCAAATGTTTGGAAGATTTAAAACATTAAATTGCATATATATATATTTGTAGATATCAATATCTACATGTGAAATATTCACAGCCCTGAAGGCATTTTTTATTTTTTTAGATTAGATTCCTGTTTGGACTTGATGCTACAATGAACCAGTGATTTTCAGGTATACAAGATAAACAGATTTCAGTGCAGAATAAGAGCAAATATCCAGGAGTAAATATTACAGATACGTAATCTTCTTCTTTACGTGTTTTAATCACAGAATTTATACTGATAAATGGAAGCAAACATAATTAAATAGCAATTAATTTAATTTAGGAGCCACTAAATCACGCTAAACTGGACTTCCTTTAGGTCGGTTACAATTTTCAAAAATATTTTTATCTGCTAAATGCCAGAAAAACAACAGCATTACCATGATTTTCTTTAAATCTCTGACGTTCACAGTTGGAGCTGCATAAAATATCAATAGTGCAATAAGAAACGAGGGCTGAAGCATAATTGCACTTTTAGAACAGACTTTTAATGTATAATTTTAATGGTCAATATGCTGAAAGTAAAAACAGACGTGTTGTGATGACAGCAGAGGCAGGAAGTTGTTGTTGCCCTTTAAATCCAACTCAGAATCTATAAAATATGTGAAAAATTTGCTCATCCGCTGTTGTTTTTACTAATGCCAGCTGATTGGAGATTTAAAGGGGAACAGCAGAAGCAACGCGTGTCTTCAGTCAGAGGCTTTTTCAGATTGGCTGGAACACTGACTGTTACTGGAGACCAGTCCTTCACACAGCATCTCCATCTAAAATGTCCCTATGATAAATATTGGATATCTTTCCCAATTTATTTTTTTTGGGGGGGGGGTACATAAAGTATTTCATTTTACCTTTCGTGACGTCATAAGCTCTTCCCAAGGATCACATTTTAGAGAATAGAGTAATAGCTTTAATTACTCGTGTGCGTCTCTTATAAAGTGGTCGCGAGAGAAACAGACGGTTCTTCTGGGGCGATCCGAGTCCAGTGATCCGGCTCTCTGACAGTAGCCGACCTTCCCACCAGCAGCGCTAACGCCACAGCTCGCCTCGCCTCGTCAGAGCCAGCAGCCGGGGTGCGTTTAGGGGCAACTGGACATCCCGTGGAAACCAACACGTATTTTCCAGTCAAAGCAAACCTCCCAGTTTCATGTTCTGGTCGGCCGGACCGGAGCGCAGCTCTTGATAACGAACCGTTAGAGCTGAAAAGAACTGCAGCGGAGCTCGGCTAAAGCGACAGTTAGCTTGCAAAAATAGTCCCGGCGATGCGGCTACCAGCGGTCCGTCTGCTACCAGCATCTGGCCGGTCATTTTTAGCCGGCAGAGGCAGCCAGTCCGGGGGGGGTGACACTTGTTTCTGCCGGCTAGCTAAGGGTTAGCACTGCTAACTTTGGCTAGCTGGTTAGCTTCCGTTACCATCACGCAGCATAAAACGAGTCGTTACGAACCAGAACCAAGCAGGCGACCGGCGGTCGGACGGGGTGAAACCCAGCTCCAGGCTCAATTACCTGCCATGACGAGACACGCAGCGGAGCCCGATCCTGCTCCCCACTCCCACGCGCTGATCCGTGGGATCTGAACTTTTTCTTCCGCTCAGGATCCGATGGCGGTGTGCGCAAACCTGCACGTTGCGCCCCAAATGAACCGTATAACCAGTTAATTTATTACACCCCCCCCCACGCCTCCCTTTATTTCCCGCTCTTTCTTCAGCTGGTTCCTGTAGATGTCACCCACTCTTCCCCCCTCCGTGCGTCTGTCAGCCGCCCGGCTGCTTCGCATCCCAGAAGTCACTTCTTCTCTTCTTCTTCCTCCCCACCCCTCACTAGACGTTTTTCCGCACGTGAATCAGAGGGCTGTTATGCGCGCGCATGTATCGCAGGAAATAAGAAGGCGCCTTCATTCTATCTATCTATCTATCTATCTATCTATCTATCTATCTATCTATCTATCTATCTATCTATCTATCTATCTATCTAT